>OVBJ01001118.1:0-33955 GCA_900406535.1 Noccaea bulbosa
ACAGAAAAAGGTTCGCGAGCTTATGTTTTGGGTGTTGCAAACATAAGAAGTGTGCAGTTGTATCCTGGGATTCGGAACGCCGTGCAACCGTCACACTACGGGGAGTTTACAGAATTAAGGAAAGAGATCATATATCGACTCTGCAAATCCGGTTTTGTTTCCTTAATTCTTGTTTATATATCATTTTAATATTTTATTTATATTAATTTGTTATATATTACACTTTACAATTATCACTCGCCTATTGTAGAAATTGCGTTCCTACAAAAGGTAAATGAAATTCGCACTTCCTTACAAATAACCATACATCCTAATTATGTTATCAAGAATAAATATTTATCATCATTCTCCTATAAACTAAATCGGGAGCTACCTTAGATCGAGAGTCCCTCGGACATTTTCACGTTTATTTGTTTTTAGGGGAAAACTTTTGTTTTCTTTAGAAGAACAAAAAGATAAAGTAAAATAGGGTTGATTAAAGGTTAAAAAGAAAACAAAAAACGAATACTTGCAGTTGCGTTTTCACTTTACAGTTTTCACATCATATGTAACGACAAAAATGTGAATTACACTGCCTCCAGACAATATGTAAAATATGTAAATGATTAGTAACACGAAGTTTATGCAACTGCGACTAAAATTATATTAAATTTAGGGTTTTTTTTAGGGTGATTTAGCAAACTAGTTTGATTTGATTAAACCATATGTCGATTTTTTCGATCCATTCAATTAATATACTTTTAATTTCTGATTTGACAGAATAATTTGTTGGTTTGTTTTGAGTTATTATATTTGTATTCAAACAGTTTTTTATCTCCTATCCTTGTAGCCAAACATTACAATATAGTTCTCAATTAAATAAGGACTTCTCTCACCGAACTATTATCACATAAAAGCATATTTTTCTCTAACATAATTGTTAGTTTTTTAAAAAAAAATTTCAACCACTCATCATTACAATTAACTCAACTTGGCACAACTCATTTTATTCATCATATATATCCGCTCCCTCCCATTATTTTATTTCAACTTATTTAGTTTCACTCCTCAAGACTGTCAAAGATATTACTTTGAGCTTCTGTAGACATACGACTTGGCAAAATAGACAAAGGAAACGAAGGCGACAGAGCTGAGACAGGCAAGCAGCCAGTAGAAGTAATCAAGATGTGCCTGGTTCAGGTTATTAGCGAACCAACTCACTTGACCGGACTGGCTCGTGGCTTTCTCGATGACAGATACCATGAAGCTACTCAAGAAGCTGCCTATGCCGATTACGCTTAGGTACATAGAAAGTCCCAAGCTCCTAAGCTCGACCGGTACTTGTCCATAGAAAAACTCTTGCATACCAACCATAGTGAAAACGTCAGAGACTCCATAGAGAACATACTGTGGAGCAAGCCACCAAATGCTCATTGGGACCGTGGCTTCTGGAAAATCAACTAGCCCGTGATCTCGAGCAGTCTTATGTCTTTTCATCTCAACCAAAGCAGCTACTACCACCGAAATAATTGAGAGGAAGATGCCTATGGAAATCCTTTGAAGGGTTGTGATTCCTGCTGGTTTATGAGTTATTGATCTTGCGATTGGGACAAATAAACGGTCGTAGATTGGTATAAAAACGAGGATTGATAGGCTTATGAAGCATTGTAGTGTAGCTGCTGGAACTAAGAGTGTTGATGAGATTGATCTGTCCATTGTTGATCCTTGCTTTGTGAAGAAGGTAGGAGATTGCGCATACACGATGCCAAATACTAAACAACACATCCAAATTGGAACGAGACTCAACACAGCTTTTGCTTCCTCAACTTCAGCTGAATCGCACGAAATCGCTGCTCTGTCCAAAAATCTGCATTTGCCAAAGATTGTTTATTATTTTAAGCCCTTCTTTCCCTTTAACTTGTAAAGAAAACAACTTCATATGGTTCACATACATTTTTCTTTTCTTTTTTTTTTCTTAAAAAAAAAAAAACATAACATTTTTTCACGCCAAACGCTAACTAAAGAATCAGAATAAAAAAATTGTGATTTTATTTGTAAAAAAGACAAACAAACAAAACATTTAAAAAGTAAAAAAAGAAATATATTCTTGGAAACCAGTTATTTACCTGAATTTCTTGGAAGTTTGGACAGGCAGAAGAAGTAAGGTTTCCGAAGAATTTTGTCGCCGGTTTTTAGCTGCGGCGACGAAAACACGGCCAATTCTAACAAAAGAGTTATTATTATGCTTTCTTCCTTCTTCTCTTCCTTCTCCTCCTATGCTAAAGCGGTAAGTTCTGGTTCCAAGTAAGAACAAGAACAGAGCAAGCATCATGGAAAGACATGGAATCCCAAACCCTAAAGCCCAACTCAGATTCTCTTGGACATAATTAGAGATCAAACGAGTGGCCAGTGTGCCAGCTGATACCGCAAAATACGTCCAGTTAAAGTAAACGCTTTTGGATTTGGACTCATCAGGGTCTTGTTCATCAAACTGATCTGCTCCAAAAGCTCTAAGACATGCCTTAAACCCTCCTTCGCCTATCGCTATTAGATAGAGAGCACAAAAGAAGATCGTTACTTTGAGCTGAGAAACGCACGAGGCGCTTGTTTCTTGATCTTTACAAAGAGAAGGAACCGTCGCTGAAAACGTAAGCAGCCCAAGTCCCTAAAAATCAAGATCGCCCAAAATAAAATAAAAATATATTATTGACTTTTAGGAATCATTATCTTTCAACACAAAAGAGGAAGCATATTAGCTCTATACCAAGATGTAGAGAGATGAGGTTAAGACGATGGTACGAAAACGGCCGAGAAACGAGTCGGCGATAGAACCCCATATCAGAGGCAAAAACGCTGCCGTTCCAAGCCAGATGTTAACGTTTGAAGCAGCAGCCGCCGTTGACTCATCTAACGGTCCGGTGAAGTAGGTTATTATATTTGTGGCTACCCCGTAGTAGGCGAATTTCTCCGACACTTCCGCACCTGCCCGCCGGAATATTCTCTCTTTCTTTATAAAGAATTTGGCGGGAAAACTGAAGAAAGGGGAAATAAATTAGTTCAAGAATTACCGATGGTGAAGCCAGCGGATCTCCATCCACCGGAGGAGGACCTTACGGATGGCTTGCCTCTGTAATCGACAGAGCACTCGACTTTACCATTTGAATCTTTAGTTCCGGTCTCATCAGCGGCGCCGGAGATCGACATTTGTTTTAGAGTCGTCATGAAGGGTTAGTATATTAATAGTTAGTTACATAAACGTGAGTATATTTATAGTTAGTTACATAAACGTGACCGAAGTATCGTCTAGGTTCATTTTTCTAATACGTCGGTATATATGTATGTAGTGTAGTAGAGTCCTGTCTGTAACACGTGACTCACGACGAAAACACCTTAGTCCAACTATTGATAAGTGCGACGCTAGACTGTTTTCGGTGTAATGATTGACACTAGTCAGCAAATAATTAGCGGCACGAAAATAAAAGATATAGTAAATGAAAAGTGTTAAGAGAGAAATAAGGAAATAAGGCAAGGCACATGATATATACAGTATGGAAGTGGTTGGAAGGAATGGGAAGTGTCGAGATCGTGGCATCGTGTGGTTAGAAATAAGAATAAGAATATATAAAATGAGTAGATGATGACTCTAGACACGATCTCCAGGCTTGGATGATGCATGATTGCATGTCTCGTCAAAAATCGAATTTCAAGACTTCTTCATATACGTCAAATAATTGTCATCTTCGCATTTTATTTTACTATTCAAGTATAAATTTTTAATTTGGCTGGAGAAACTAGACGTATTGAACCTCGACTATTTCGGCTACTGACAAACAAATTAAATAAACTTGTTTTGTTTGTAGCGGTTTGACTATATATTCATTGGAATTCAATGCAATCATTTTCGATATTTTGTTTTTATCCTAAGGAATCAGGATTTCTATGTCAAAAAGTTAATAGTACTGAGGAAAAAAAGAAGAAGTTAATAGTACTTTTTTCAGGACTCTTAAAAGAAATATCAGATCTTGTACCAATTTACAATATATTTTCGGTTTCTTTAAATATTGGTTATACTTAATTATATATGTTTACAGGATATACGTTGTACAAGCAATTATACAAATATGAAAATATCAAATACAAGATACCGTCATTGTCTGTGCCGATCGTCCAATCATGCCAGACAATGCTGAGGAACCATCTTACCACGAGCAGAACCGTCAACATTCTCGCACACCGCAGTGGAAGGACCACCCTCAACTCCGTTATGCTCTAGGTTAATGTCAATTAGCTCAACATTCTTGCAAGGAAAGCTCTTGCTACATTGTAGATTCACTGCCACTTTGTTCTTCGACGTCCCATATACGTTTTTATACTTAATGTCCTTTATCTGAACGTGAGACGCTCCCTGAAAGAATGACAAACACACATATTTATTTTCTTTAGTTATTGTTTCGTGTGATGAAAGAAAAAGAAAAGTTGACTTTGTTTCTTGTGTAGAAAGCTAACCGTCTTTTCACAAGGTGGGTAAGGACAATACTTCTGATCGATGTTGATTGGTTTTCCAACATTAATCATCTGAATATTCTCAAACACAAAGTTAGAAGCGACGATCTTCGCAGCCGAAGATTCCCAAGTCTTGATCCGAATACCATCGCTTGTGCCGTTAAAGACCGTGTCACGTATTGTTAACCCGTTAACGTCTTTCTCGTCTTTGTTCTTCCCCAAGCTTCCGACACTAATCCCATGTCCAGGACCACACTTGACGTTAGAGATATCCATGTTAGATGTTCCAGAAAGAATGGCGATACAGTCGTCTCCGGTACCAATGTTTGTGTTAGAGATGCGAATGTTGCTACAGAAACCGAACTTGATACCGTCGGTGTTTGGGCTATCGCCGGGAGCTGTTACCGTGACGCCAGTAATGTTGAAGTGATGGACGGAGAAGAAGGTGAGGTGTCCCATTTTGCTGTTGAGTGATGTTATCCCATCGATTCTTGAATTGTTCACGAATGCAAATCCCATGTTCTATTAAAAAAAAAAAATTCAAGTTTACTACAAGATTAGCTAGACTTGAATATAACAAATCCCGTGGTCAATTTTGTTATACGATTTAACTGCAAATAATAATCATACTAAACCAACATGTAAAAGGATCAAGAAATGACGGTACCATAGCTAGTTTAGGACAATTGGTATTTTTGTGGCAGTCATTGAGTGGCCAAGACTGCTTCCCCTGACCATCGAGTGTACCAGTACCGGAGATATATAGATTGTTGATGTACCTGAAGTTGATCCAAGTGTCCTGCTTAATATCTCTAGGGTTTGAAGGAGCCAATAAAGTTCCATCAATGACGAATTCAATCTGATTTTTGCATGGCCCTACGAACTCTACACCACCGAGACAGAATGTTCCTTTTGGTACGTAGATTTTACTACTTCCACCTCTTACGCCGCATGCGCTTTTCCATACATTTGTGAATGCCTAAAACACCGTATATGCATCAAGAGACAAGAGCGAGACTTGAAATAGGTTAGTTACAACAAATTTGGGTTGAGCTTAACTTTAAGTATGTGGTAACAAATATATAATCAACAAAACTATATTAAAAAAATAATTAAAAAACGAAATAGGAAAATTGTCATATACATACATTGGCGTTATCAGTTTTTCCATCAGATTTAGCACCATAGCGTTGGACGTTGAAAACCTTTTGCCTGACGGTCGGACGACTTGCAACGGCGATAAACAAGAGAGACAGACACAAAGCCTTAAACGGAGAAGCAGTGGCCATCTTTTTAATTTGTGCAGGGTATGTGGCTAAGAGCAAAGTGTGTTATTTGTAGATATTTTTTTCTAAGACACAATGACAAGTGTTGGCAATTTTATATGCTTATATAGAGCTATGTTCCAATGAACTATTAGAAGGAATCTAAACGAAAAGAGATGTTTGTTACCAATTATCGGCTAAAACTGGGTTGTTTCTTTTGTAATGAATTTGATTGGTTAATTTCTTGTTATATATGGATGTTTTTCGAATGTATATCGTTTTCTTTTTGTTTTCTCTTTTAAAACAGAATCTTGATTCGGTTAATGTATTCGAGAGGCCAATTAGATTTTTTTTCCAGCAATAGAAATAAACTCGTTTCGGTTAATGCTTTGTTTTGAGATGAATTACTCCTTTTGATATGATATATGTGTAAACAACGCTAAATCATTGCCCAATCATTAAGTGTAATTTTGTTTTATATATGTCAAGGTTGTTTAAGGAGGTCATGTAATAAATCCGAAGATACGAGCCCAAATTAACATAAACTAACCTTTTTCTCAAAAAAAAAAAAAAAAAATTAATATAAACTTTTTACAGAATAACTTATGCCACCATGTACGTAGTTGCAATTATTAATTACATTCTTTTGGCATGGACAACTCATGTACGTAAGGTCAAACCCCAAGGTACAGCCCAAATTAACATAAACTTTTTTTGTTCCTATAAAACTTTCTTCTATTAATAAAACGAGTTAAATATTATGTTGACGATTAATGGTGGTAATTACATGAGAATGAAGTCTGGAAACCAAGTACGGGGTGGAGGTGAAAAGAGGAGGACATGAAAGGGTAAAAGTTTGTTGTTTCTTTTTTTTTCTTTGGAATGTTAAGAGTTTTCTGTGACATGTGTCGCTTTCTAACGAAGTAATTAAAACTNTTTTTTTTTTTTTTTTTTTTTTTTTTTTTTTTTTGTAGTGACCAATTTACCACAGAGCAGCATGCGAAAGCGAGAATGGAATATTCAACTATTATACTATAAACTGGAGTAGTTATTATATTTATAGGTACTTGATAATGAACGAGATAGCCAGAGGTGAGAAACCGAAGAGACCACAGCGGTAATGAGAGAAAATGAACTAGCAAGAAAGAGTTTAATCAAATTAAACTATAAATTGTGAAGATTCTAAAATTTAATTTAAAGAGTGAAAAAATGTATTAAATAATATAAATAAAGTTGAAAGACATTATTGTTAAAAGATGAGACTGTTTGTATGGTTAAATGGTTATAAGCAAAAAGATGTGACAAAAAAAAAAGTAACCCTATAGATAAGTGGTTCTAACAAAAAAAGTACAAACCGTGAAAGATATAACAGTGTTGATAAGCGGTTATCATCAAGAAGTTTTACAACGAAAAAATACAAACTGTGAAAGACATTTATTCATATTGCTATTAATTTTGATTAATTATACTTTGCCAAAATCACTCAAGATCGATAAAAAGTTTACTTTGGGCTATTGTAGACATACGACTTGGCGAAATAGACAAAGGAAACGAAGGCGATGGAGCTGAGACAGGCAAGCAGAAAATAAAAGTAATCAAGATGTGCCTGGTTCAGGTTATTAGCAAACCAACTCACTTGACCGGACTGACTCGTGGCTTTCGCGATGACAGATACCATGAAGCTACTCAAGAAGTTGCCTATGCCGACTACGCTAAGGTACATAGATAATCCCAAGCTCCTAAGCTCAACGGGGACTTGTCCATAGAAGAACTCTTGTAAACCAACCATAGTGAAAACGTCAGAGACTCCATAGAGAACATACTGTGGAATCAACCAACAAACGCTCATTGGAACAGTGGCTTCTGGCGAATCAACTAGCCCGTGATCTCGAGCAGTCTTGAGTCTTTTCATCTCGACCAAAGCAGCTATTACCAAAGAAGGAATTGAGAGGAATATGCCTGTGGAGATTCTTTGAAGCGTTGTGATTCCCGCTGGTCTATGAGTTACTGATCTTGCGATTCGGACGAATACACGGTCGTAGATTGGGATGAAAACGAGGATTGATAGATTTATGAAACATTGGAGTGTTGCTGCAGGGACTAAGAGTGTTGATGAGATTGATCTGTCCATCGTTGATCCTTGCTTTGTGAAGAACGTAGGAGATTGCGCATACACAAGGCCAAATACTAAACAACACATCCAAATTGGAACGAGGCTCAACACAGCTTTTGCTTCCTCCACTTCAGCTGAATTACACGAAACCGTAGCTCTGTCCAAGAATCTGAAATTGCCAAAGATTAACTAATGACATTTTATTTTTTTTCTTCTTTAAACTTATGACGCAAGCAAGTCAAGTTGTATACCCGGCCCTAATATGAAAAGACAATTAAAATTAAGTATGTTCCACACAATGTATAATTTGTGTATGCAAGAAATGACCAAAGTTTGGAAAATGTGATAATTTGTTAAAGGGAAAAAAAAAACAATATATCACCTGAATTTCTTGGAGCTTTCGGTAGGCAGAAGAAGTAAGCTTTCCGGCGAAGTTTGTCGCCGGTTTTTAGCAGCAGCGACGAAAACACAACCAATTCTAACAAAAGGGTTATTATTATGCTTTCTTGCTTCTCCTCCGGTGCTAAAGCGGTAAGTATTGGTTCCAAGCAAAAACAAGAACAGAGCAAGCATCATAGAAAGACATGGAATCCCAAACCCTAAAGCCCAACTCAGATTCTCTTGCACATAATTAGAGATCAACCGAGTGGCCAATATTCCAGCTGATCTCGCAAAATACGACCAGTTAAAGTAAACACTCTTGGCTTTGGATTCTTCAGGGTCTTGTTCATCAAACTGATCTGCTCCAAAAGCTCTTACACATACCTTAAACCCTCCTTCGCCTATCGCTATCAGATACAGAGCACAGAAAAAGATCGTTACTTTGACCTGAGAAACGCACGAGACGTTTGTTTCTTGATCTTTACAAAGAGAAGGCATCGTCGCTGAAAACGTTAGCAACCCTAGTCCCTAAAATCAAAGATCGACACAAAATCAAAATTATGATAGGTTTAATAAATCATGGAGCTAGCTTAGTAGTTACGTTACCAAGATATAGAGAGATGATGTTAAAAGGATGGTACGGAAACGGCCGAGAAACGAGTCGGCGATGGAGCCCCATATCAGAGGCAAAAACGCTGCCGTTCCGAGCCAGAGGTTCACGTTTGACGCTGCAGAAGCCGTTGACATCGCTAACGGCCCGGTGAAATAAGTTATCAGATTTGATGCTATCCCCAAGTAAGCGAATTTCTCCGCCACTTCCGCACCTGCCGGAATATTAGAATTTGGCGGGGAAATATAGGAAGTTTGGAAAAAAAAAAAAAAAAAANAAAGGAAGTTTGGAAAAAAAAAAAAAAAAGTCAGGAATTACCGATAATGAAGCCAGAGGATCTCCATCCACCGGAGGAGGATCTTACGGATGGGTTGCCACGGAAGTCGACGGAGCTCTCGACAGTACCGTCTAAAAGTGTGGTTCCGGCCTCGTCACCGTCGCCGGAGATCGACATCGCCTCTTATAATGTTGTTACAGAGTCACGTGAAGAATTCGAATATTTTTTAGTTGGTATATACATAACAGTGAATGACAGAGATCTAGTCTATGTTCATTTTATAATAAGACACTAGGTTCAAACGAGTGGAGCATTGTCACTATCGGGTGACCACAAAATTATAATTATAATGATTCAATTATTCGTTTGATTCAATCATTTTCGATTTCTTGTTTTTGTCCCAAGGCTTATCGTACTCGATACGTTTCTTTTTCAAATTCAAATAAAATTTTGAATAAATGTTTTGGACAACATGCATAAACTAAATATATATACAGGTCTAAAACTTAAAAATACTTAATTTTATAAAAGTTATAAGTTGTTTTTTTTTTCTTTTCTTATAAAGTAAAATAAATTTCTAATTATATAAGGAGACAAAGTTTTAACTGTTAGCAGGTTTAAAAACAAGATAACTAACGATACAAAGTTTTCACTTTTCACGCTCTAAAGCTTTGATTTGATTAAGAAAATTATATAAAACAGAAAATGAGAGAAAGAAGTTTTAGGTTGTCATGTAACAAAAAGAACAAAATGATTAGAGATTTTGATATATTCATATAAAAAGGAAGAAGAAGAGATGCTTTGGACAAGCGAGTAGCCAGTAGAAGTAATCTAAATGAGCCTGGTTCAGGTCGTTATTGAACCAGCTCGTTTGACCATACTGGCTTGTGACTCTATCAATGAAAGATATCAAGAAGCTGCTTAGGAAGTTACCGACCCCAAATATGCTTAGATTCAGAGCCATACCAATGCTCCTAAGTTCACTAGGGACTTGGTCGTAGAAGAACTCTTGCAAACCAATCGCTCCGAACACGTAAGAGACACCATATATAACATACTGTGGAACCAACCACCACACGCTCATCAGTATTGTGACGTCGTCCCTTGCGGCTTGGAGCCTTTTGGTCTCGACTAAGGCGGCTATTACTATAGCAAGAATGGAGAGAAACATGCCTGTTCCAATCCTTTGAAGCGTTGTGATTCCTGATGGGTTGTGAGTGAAATATCTTGCCATTGGGGCGAGTAGACGGTCATAGACTGGGATGAAAGTGACCATTGTAATGCTTGTGAAACATTGGAGCGTAGCTGCGGGTACTACGATTCCTGGTGAGATTGACCTGTCCATTGCTGATCCTTGCTTTGTGAAGAACGTAGATGATTGCGAACTAACAATGGCATAAACTAAGCAAGACATCCATATGGGAACAAGCTTAAGCACTGCTTTTGCTTCTTCAATTTCGGCTGAATCACATGAACTCGCTGCTCTGTCAAGAAAACTGCCACAAACATCCAAGAATAACTATCAAGAGCTCATAAAGTTTCTTATATAAAAGACTAAGAGCACATACAATGGAGAGACCATCATGGTTTCTTTAAAAAATTTGGAAAAAAAAAAAGAAAAAGGAAGAAAATGATTTTTCGAAAAAAAAACATAAAAATAAATAAAACAACCAATCGGGTTGTGACACGTGTAGAAACTTGTCAGATAAACTCACTCAAAACTTCTTCGGGAAGAGAAACTCATCCCGTCTCTCCATTGTATGTGCTCTAAGTCATTAACCCCATTATACTTATCATTTATCAATGTGAGATTCCTAACAAGAATCAAACTGGTACGTACGTATTAAGCATAAGAGTGACCTCAAAGATTCTTACATTACCTAAACTGCTTGGAACTCTGGTGAGCCTGGAGAAGGAGGTTCTCGTTGGGGTTATATATACCTAATAAATCTGGTTTCTTGTTGTTCTTTACGGCTTCCAAGAAAACACGACTGATTCTAGCAAAAGGGTTTTTGTTACTTCCTCTCCCATTGCTGAAACGATAAGTCTTAGTTCCAAGGAGGAAGAGAAACAGAGCAAGTAGCATGAAAACACTTGGAATACCAAACCCTAAGGACCAACTTAGATTCTCTTGGATGTAGTTAGAGACCAAACGAGTAGTGAATATGCTAACACAGTTTCCAAACATCAGCCAGTTGAAGTAAGAGCTCTTGGCTCTTGCCTCTGTTAGATCATTCGCATCGAACTGATCAGCACCAAATGACTTAATACAAGGATTATAACCGCCTTGTCCTACGGCTATAAGATACAGAGAGCAGAAGAAGAGAGTCACTTGGAGTTGATTCGGATCTTTGGAGTGAGAAGGAAGCATAGCTGAAAACGACAGCAAACCAAGTCCCTGCATGGTTTGTTTCATCCAATCATACATCTTCTTCTTCTTATAAGAAACAATATATAACGAAAACTATTGTTACGTTACCAAAATATAGAGAAATGATGCGACTAGGATTGTTCGGAACCGGCCAAGAAACGAGTCAGCTATAAATCCCCAAAGAAGTGGTAGAAACGCATCCGTTCCACTCCAGGCGTTAAGATTCGCCGCAGCTGCAGCCGTCGACTCTCCCAATGGCCCCGTCAAGTATGTAATTAAGTTCGACGATATACCGTAAAAGGCGAACTGCTCCGCCATTTCTACACCTACAAAACAAAGAATAATCTATAACCAAAAAAAAAAAAAAACAGAACAATCTCTAACAGTTGGTGAGAGTGAGGCTTTGCTTACAGATGATAAGCCTCGCTGATTTCCATCCTCCAGTGGAGAATCTACTTCCGACCTCACCGCTGGCGATCACCATTGTTTTTTTTCTGGAGATTTACTGTTCTTGTATTGTTTATGAACTAGAAGATAAGTAGTTATTGCATCTCTGCTTTTTTTTTAATTGGTTTTAAATATCAGATAGTGACCTGAATCTCTGATAACCGTTATTCGATTTCACTTGGAAGTTTATGTGAATGGTCCCCTCCTTGGTTTCTTAACAAAAATATGATTGGTCCGCGCAAATTAAAATGAGATTTGGTTCAAGATATTCGACTTTAAAGAATGCAACTACGGAGTACTAATTTTGTGTATAAAAAACTTCTCAAAAAAAAAAAAAAAAAAAAAAACATTTTCGAAGTNGTCGGTTTATGTATAGATAATAAAGTTCACTTTTGGTCGAGATTATAAAGTTACTTTAATTTTCACGACAAAAAAAAAATAAAGTTACTTTAATTTTAATAGAGCAATAGATAATAATGATTGATCCTAAGACTAGTTGTTGTTATTCTATAAAATAAACTAAAATATTTTGATTACTGTCTGTAATCATTTTCAAGTTCAGAAATGCTAGTAAATTTCTATTAGGTGGGTTTTGAAGTTCATTTCTGAAATGGAAAAAAGCTTTAATTACAGGGCCTTAATTATCTGTATTTCATTTGACAGAACAGAAAAGACAATGCTTTAGAAGTTGTTTGGCCTGTTGTAGACATATGACTTGGCGAACCACAAGTAGGAGGCTAAACCAATGGAGCTAAGACAAGCCAGTAGCCAATAAAAGTAATCTAGATGCGCCTTGTTCAGGTCATTATCAAACCAGCTCGTTTGACCAGACTGGCTTGTGACCTTATCGATGACTGATATCATGAGGCTGCTCAGAAAGCTGCCGACCCCAAAAATGCTTAGGTTCAAAGCCATACCGATGCTCCTAAGCTCACTAGGGACTTGATCGTAGAAGAACTCTTGCAAACCCACCATTGTGAAAACGTCCGCGACTCCGTAGATAACATACTGTGGAACCAACCACCAAACGCTCATTAGTACTGTGATATCGTCACGAGCGGTTTGGAGCCTTTTGGTCTCAACCAAGGCGGCTACTACCATAGCAAGAATGTAGAGGAAAATCCCAGTGCCAATCCTCTGAAGCATTGTGATTCCTAATGGGTTTTGAGTGAAGGATCTTGCGATTGGGATGAGTAGACGGTCGTAGATTGGGATGAAGATGACAATTGTTAGGCTTACAAAGCAATGGAGTGTAGCTGCAGGGACTAAGAGCCCTGGTGAGATTGACCTGTCCATTGTGGCTCCTTGTTTTGTGAATAAAGTATTGGATTGTGCATTTACAATGGCATAGACTAAACAAGTCATCCATATTGGAACAAGCCTAAGGACCGCTTTCGCTTCCTCAATTTCAACGACATGACAGGAAATCGCTGCTCTGTCAAGGAATCTGCCATAGTACAACCAAAATGGTATAAGCACAAGTGTAGACTCATAGACCACTAAAGTAAAATAACAATTTCTCTGCTATGTTACCTCCATTGTTTTGAATTTTGGTGAGGCATAAGAAGGAGGGTCTCGTTGGTGTTATATTTATCTAAATCAGTTTTTCTTCTGTTCTTTATTGCCTCCACGAAAACACGACCGATTCTAGCAAAAGGGTTTTTCTTTGCTCCTCTTGCATCGCTATAACGATAACTCTTAGTTCCAAGGAGGAACAGAAACAGAGAAAGTAGCATGAAAACACTTGGAATCCCAAACCCTAATGACCAACTCAGATTCTCTTGGATGTAATTAGAGACCAAACGAGAGGTCATTATACTAATACAGATTCCAAACATCATCCAGTTAAAGTAAGAACTCTTGGCTTTTGCCTCTGTTGGATCATTTCCATCGAACTGATCAGCTCCAAATACCTTAATACAAGGTTTATAACCGCCTTGTCCTACGGCTATAATATACAGAGAGCAGAAGAAGAGAGTCACTTGGAGCTGAGAAGCACATGAGACGAGTTGATTCGGAGATGCGCATTGAGAAGGTATCATGGATGAAAATGATAGCAACCCAAGTCCCTGTTTGTTTCATTCAACCATCTTCATCATATAAAACAAGAAAACGAACAAACTGGTGATAGATCAAATTCTACTAGTAGAGATGAATATTGTTACATACCAAGATATAGAGACAAGATGCGATTAGGATGGTGCAGAAACGGCCAAGAAACGAGTCAGCGATGAAGCCCCAGAGTAGTGGTAAAAACGACACCGTTCCACTCCAGGCGTTGACATTCGCCGCAGCTGCAGCCGTTGACTGTCCCAGTGGTCCTGTCAGGTATGTTATGAGGTTCGACGATATCCCATAATACGCGAAATGCTCCGCCATTTCTACAACTACAAGATAAACAGAAAAACTTCTGAGATTTGACGAAGCTTATTTTTGTGAGAGTGATTATAATTAGGCTTTACTTACAGATAATAAGCCTCGCCGATCTCCATCCTCCAGAGGAGAGTCTGACTGCTGCGTTGGCCGGAGAAATGGTATTTTCTAGCTGGTCGTCGGTGATCGCCATTGAGTTTTACTCGTGCTTTTTTTTTTTTTTCCCCTTCTGAAAAGGCATGTTCTGGTTCTGACTTCTGTGTTAACCAATAAGGGAAGCATACATTCACACGTGCTTTAAGTCGTCGAAAGGTAGTCGTATTATAGCTTTGAAAATTTGATTTTTTAAAAAAAATTACTAAAAAGTGAAATGATTTTTCTTCAAAAATAGATGTAGACCGGATTTTTTGTTCTTTGGTGTAATTTTGAAGAGTGGTATAACACAAAGTTGTACTATTGAAAATTTCCCTAAGATATAGAAAGTTATCCTACTACCATCTTGTGATTATGCTACATTTAACAAGTCTAGAATTTTGTATTTACCCTCTCTGTATACTCACGCTCTCTGTAAACAGGGCTATCGCCATCGATACAAATCATCAATTCTACCTATTCCATATTAGAGCATTTTATAATAGTGATTGATTTCTTAAGAGTTAAGACTAGTTGCTGTTATTCAAACTCAAAATTTGGGCTTACTACTGTCTTATTGTAATAATTTTCTAATTTAGACATGCTAGTATATATGTCCAATTCTCAAGTGAAAAAATATCTCAATTCAGTTGAAAGAACAGAGAAGACAATGCTTTAGAAGTTGTTTGGCCTGTTGTAGACATATGACTTGGCGAACCACAAGTAGGAGGCTAAACCAATGGAGGTGAGACAAGCAAGTAGCCAGTAGAAATAATCTAGATGAGCTTGGTTCAGATCATTATCAAACCAGCTGGTTTGACCAGAGTGGCTTGTGACCTTATCGATGACTGATATCATCAAGCTACTTAGAAAGCTGCCGACCCCGAAAATGCTTAGGTTAAAAGCCATACCAATACTCCTAAGCTCGCTAGGGACTTGGTCGTAGAATAACTCTTGCAAACCCACCATTGTGAACACGTCCGCGACTCCATAGAGAACGTACTGCGGAACCAACCACCACACGCCCATCAGTACTGTGATGTCATCCCGAGCGGTTTGGAGCCTTTTAGTCTCGACCAAGGCGGCTATTACCATAGCAAGAATATAGACGAAGATCCCAGTGCCAATCCTTTGAAGCATTGTGATTCCTGATGGGTTTTGAGTGAAGGATCTTGCGACTGGGACGAGTAGACGGTCGTAGATTGGGATGAAGATGACAATTGTTAGGCTTGTAAAGCATTGGAGTGTAGCTGCAGGGACTAAGACTCCTGGTGAGATTGACCTGTCCATTGTTGCTCCTTGCTTTGTGAAGAAAGTAGGAGATTGTGCATACACAATGGCGTAGACTAAGGTAGTCATCCATATGGGAACAAGCCTAAGTACCGCTTTTGCTTCTTCGATTTCAACCAAATCGCACGAAACCGCTGCTCTGTCAAGGAATCTGCCATAGTACATGAACGGATACACCCTAAGCATATTAGTGTGGTCTCAAAGACATTAAAGAAAAAGAAACATCTCTCGGTAATGTTACCTCCATTGCTTAGAATTTTGGAATGGCAGAAGAAGAAGGGTCTCGTTAGGGTTAGCTAAATCTAAATTAGGTTGTCTTCTGTTCTTTATTGCCTCCACGAAAACCCGACCGATTCTAGCAAAAGGGTTTTTCTTTACTCCTGTTTCAGTAGTAAAGCGGTAAGTCTTTGTTCCGAGGAGAAAGAGAAACAGAGCAAGTAGCATAGAAACACTTGGAATACCAAACCCTAATGACCAACTTAGGTCCTCTTGGATGTAACTAGAGATCAAACGAGTGACTGATATGCTAGCACAGTTTCCAAACATCATCCAGTTGAAGAAAGAACTCTTGGCTTTTGCCTCTTCTATGTCATTTTCATCGAATTGATCAGCTCCAAATACCTTGATACACGGTTTGTAACCGCCTTGTCCTAGTGCTATAAGATACAGAGAGCAGAAGAAGAGAGCTACTTGGAGTTGATTCTGGTCTTCGGAGTGAGAAGGAAGCATGGCTGAAAATGACAGCAACCCAAGTCCCTGTTTGTTTCATTCAACCATCATATAAGATAGAGACCAAAAACCGAACAACCTGGCGATACATCAGATTCTACTAGTAGAGATGAAGATTGTTACATACCAAGATGTATAGAGAACATGCAATTAAGATGGTACGGAAACAGCCGAGATACGAGTCAGCGATGAAACCCCATAGAAGTGGTAAAAACGACACCGTTCCACTCCAGGCGTTGACATTCGCCGCAGCTGCAGCCGTTGACTCTCCCAATGGTCCCGTCAGGTAAGTTATGAGGTTCGACGATATCCCAAAATACGCGAAATGCTCCGCCATTTCTACACCTAAAAACAAACAGAAAAAACCTCTGAGAAGTGAGAACTGACGAAGCTTATTTTGTTAGAGACTTCGAGTGATTATAAAGGTTTACTTACAGATAATAAGCCTCGCCGATCTCCATCCTCCAGAGGAGGGTTTGACGGCTAGGTTTCCCGGAGAAAGGGTACTTTCGAGCTTGCCGGTAATAGCCATTGACTTTCACTCGCGCTTTTTTTTTTTTTTTTCCCCGGTAAGGCTTGTACGGTTGGTTGGGTTANGTACGGTTGGTTGTGTTAATTTTAATGGACGTGCGTTGTATTCTGGAAATGTGACAGATCAGATGTACTCTTATTGATATTTTAATATACGAAAATCGCTGAATAGTGTTATACTGTAATAGTAAGACGTAAGTAATTTGTTTTTTTTTTATTATGCCATTGTTATTCCATTTCACGTGCATTCTGGCTCACCTGGTTTTAGAGTTATATAAGTCAAATCACAACAAGTTCACAACACTTTTTTTTTAGCAACATCCCATATGTCTTTAGAAATCCAAACGGAGAAAAAGAATTTACATCGAGCATTTCGTGTTTTTTGTCCTTGATATGTGCGATATGGTCATATGGAGAGAGAAACAAACATCCTTCACATGTCCATTTCCTCCTGTAGAATCAAGAATGCTGATATAGACACCATTGGTTCTTTAAAAATAAACATTCAGAATACGATTAAACTTTTATAAATTATTATTCGATAATATAAAATATTTTTTCTTAGTTTTTAGTTGGACCAATACAAAAAATAAACAAAATTCGATAAGTTATTAAAGTAATAATTTTTTGAACCTCTATGTAAATATATATCTCAATGATATTATTAATTAATAATTATTCAAATTTATGCATATATAACTAAAACAATATATTAACATATACTTTAGTTTTGATTGCTTTTGCTTAAAATTGAATCTCATTGGAGTTTATCTATAATTTTTTTTGAAACTTATATACACTCTTCTTGATAGACTTTTTTTTTTTTTTTGGCGCAAAAGGCTATTCTATTGCTCACTTGAGGTGGTGTAGCAAGCCATACTAGAATTGAACAACCAACGAAATGGGGCGGCAAGTACAGGGCAGAATAGAGAAGACAACGCTTTAGAAAGTGGTTGGTCTATAGTAGACATACGATTTGGCGAACCACAAGTACAAGCCAAAACTAACGGTGCTGAGACAAGCCAGAAGCCAATAGAAGTAATTTAGATGAGCCCTGTTCAAGTCATTATCAAACCAGCTCGTTTGACCATACTGGCTTGTGACTCTATCAATGCCTGATATCATGAAGCTGCTTAGGAAGTTTCCGACCCCATATATGCTTAGGTTCAGAGCCATACCAATGGTCCTAAGCTCACTAGGGACTTGGTCGTAGAAGAACACTTGCAAACCCACCATTATGAACACGTCCGCGACTCCATAGATAACGTACTGCGGAACCAACCACCACACACTCATCAGTACTGTGACGTCATCCCGAGCGGTTTGGAGCCTTTCGGTCTCGACGAAGGCAGCTACTACCATAGCAAGAATGTAGAGGAAAATCCCTGTGCCAATCCTTTGAAGCACTGTGATTCCTAATGGGTTTTGAGTGAAGGATCTTGCGATTGGGACGAGTAGACGATCGTAGATTGGGATGAAAACGAACATTGTTAGGGGTTCGAAGCCTTGGAGGGTCGCTGAGGGGACTAAGACTCCTGGTGAGATTGACCTCTCCATTGTGGCTCCTTGCTTCGTGAAAAAAGTATTGGACTGTGCAGATACAATGGCGTAGACTAAGGAAGTCATCCATATGGGAACAAGTCTAAGAACTGCTTTGGCTTCTTCAATTTCAACCAAATCACACGAAATGGCTGCTCTGTCAAGGAATCTGCCATAGTAAATAGAGGAACCAAAATGGCATAAGCACAAATGTGGCCTCAAAGACGCTAAAGAAAAAGAAACGTCTCACTGTAATGTTACCTGAATTGCTTCGAATCTTGGTGAGGCAGAAGAAGAAGGGTTTCGTTAGGGTTATATTTATCTAAATCTTGTTTTCTTCTGTTCTTCACGGCCTCCACGAAAACACGACCGATTCTGGCAAAAGGGTTTTTATTTCCTACTCTTGCATTTCTAAAACGATAGCTCTTTATTCCAAGGAGGAAGAGAAACAGAGAAAGTAGCATGAAACCACTTGGAACACCAAATCCAAAGGACCAACTTAGATTCTCTTGGATGTAGTTAGAGACCACATAAGTTGTCAATATGCTAGCACAGCTTCCAAACGCCAACCAGTTAAAGTAAGAACTCTTGGCTTTTGCCTCTGTTAGGTCATTTCCATCGAACTGATCAGCTCCAAATACCTTAATACAAGGCTTGTAACCGTCATGTCCTAGTGCTATTAGATACAGAGCGCAGAAGAAGAGAGTTACTTGGAGTTGATTCTCATCTTTGGAGTGAAAAGGAATCATGGCTGAAAACGACAGCAACCCGAGACCCTGTTTGTATCATCTTCTTCTTGTAAGAAACAATAACGAGAACATATGGATGAAATGTTGACGAGGAAATTGTTACATACCAAGATATAGAGACAAGATGCGATTAGGATAGTACGGAAACGGCCTAGAAACGAGTCAGCCATAAATCCCCAGAGAAGCGGCAGAAACGACATTGTTCCTTTCCATGCGTTGACGTTTGCCGCAGCTTCAGCCGTTGACTGTCCCAAAGGTCCCGTCAGGTAAGTTATGAGGTTCGACGATATCCCGTAATACGCGAAATGCTCCGCCATTACTACACCTACAAAAGGAACGGAAAAAAAAAAAAAAAAAAAAACCTTTGAGATTTGATCGAAGCTTGTTTTGAAAGAGAGACCGAGTGAGAGTGATTGGGTTTTACTTACCGATGATGAGCCTTGCCGATTTCCATCCTCCAGAGGAGAGTCTGACGGCTTGCTTTACCGGAGAAAGAGTACTTCCGAGCTCGTCACCGGCGATTGCCATTGACATTTACTTTTTTTTTTTTTTTTTTTACCAGCAAAGGCTTTTATATATTAAGCAATACTATTATCATAGCGAAAAAAAATGCAGACGTACTTTGTATTCTGGAATGGTGATGCCGTGATGGTGCTTTGTTTTATTGATATTAAATATTACGAGAGTCGCTGGATATGTAATAGCAGTAGCTGGTAGTTTTTGTCATTGTTATTCGATTTTAAAATTGGAGTTTCAAATGTTGTTGATCAAAAAGATACGTTGGGAATTGTTTTCACCTCAAAAATAATTTATAGAGAAAGACATATGTATCAGTCGAGCACATGTATGCTCAGAATTAAAGAGTTGTTTAATTAAAGGCCAATCATTAAAAAAGAAAAGAGTAGAGATATCAAGGCAAATAAGGTTAAAATTGATAGAAGCACAAGCACCCAATTAAAGAAAAAAAATGGAAGCACACAATTAAATTTTAAAGATTATAGCTTATTATATAAGAATTAGTGAGACATAGAAAAAATATATATTTTTTTTATTTTTTTTTTCTGTTAAAATAGTTTAATCTTAGAATATAAAACCTGCACAAATATTTTGTCATTTTTTTGTTAGAATATGCAAAACTTTTCTTTTAAAATATGGAAAATATATTTTTGTTATTTTTTGTTTTTTTCCTTTCTAAGACACATGTCAAAATCTTAATAGTTGTAATATAAAATTTGACACATAAGTTATAAAAATCTGACATGTCGCAACTACGTGCGCATCCAACTTTATATAATATGATAAAATAACTCTTAATAAATTAAGAAATACTATAAAAATATAAGTAGTTGTTACTCTTTATTCTCTTCTATAAAATATATAACTAAAAATTTAGACTTCCTGTATTTAACAATTTTCAGTTCATCATTGCTAGTACGTAAATCTCGAATATGTTGGTTGTGAAGTCCATTTCAGATTTTTTTTTTTTAATAAATGTAAAATTGTATTCAAATAAAAACTGTGTTACATCAAGTGCTTCATTGTTTGAGATGGGGAAAGCCAACTATTTTACAATTTATACTCTTGTCAATACATAACGCTACCATCATAGCTAAATAGGAGTCCATTTCAGAAATTGAAAAAAGCTTAATTTTATTTGACAGAACAGAGAAGACAACGCTTTAGAACTTTCTTGGTCTATAGTATACATATGACTTGGCGAACCACAAGTAGGAGGCTAGACTAATGGCGCTGAGACAAGCCAGTAGCCAATAGAAGTAATCTAAATGAGCTTGATTCAGGTCGTTATCAAACCAGCTCGTTTGACCAGATTGGCTTGTCACCTTATCAATGACGGAAATCATGAAGCTGCTTAGGAAGTCGCCGACCCCAAAAAGGCTTAGGTACAAAGCCATACCAATGCTCCTAAGCTCACTAGGGACTTGGTCGTAGAAGAACTCTTGCAAACCCACCAGTGTGAACACGTCCGAGACTCCATAGATAACGTACTGCGGCACAAGCCACCACACGCTCATCAGAATTGTGACGTCACCATGAGCGTTTTGGAGCCTTTTGGTCTCGACCAAGGCTGCTACTACCATAGCAAGAGCGGAGAGGAAAATCCCTGTGCCGATCCTTTGCAGCATTGTGATTCCTGTTGGGTTTTGTGTGAAAGATCTTGCGATTGGGACGAGTAAACAGTCGTAAATTGGGATGAAAACGAATATTGTTAGGCTTATGAAGCATTGGAGTGAAGCTGCTGGGACTAAGAGTCCTGGTGAGATTGACCTGTCCATTGTAGCTCCTTGCTTTGTAAAGAAAGTTTGGGATTGTGAACTGACAATGGCGTAGACTAAATAAGTCATCCATATGGGAACAAGTCTAAGCACCGCTTTTGCTTCTTCAATTTCCGTCAAATCACACGAAACCGCTGCTTTGTCAAGGAATCTGCCATAGTATATATACAAGAGCCAAAATGGTATAAGCACAAGTAAGGCCCAAAGACACTAAAGAAAAACAAATATCTCTATGTAAATGTTACCTGAATTGTTTCGAATGTTGTTGAGGCAGAAGAAGGAGAGTTTCGTTGCGATTATATTTATCTAACTTTGGTTTTCTTCTGTTCTTTAAAGCCTCCATGAAAACACGACTAATTCTAGCAAAAGGGTTTATATTTCCACCTCTTGCATTGCTAAACCGATAACTCTTAACTCCAAGGAGAAAGAGAAGCAGAGAGAGTAGCATGGAAACACTCGACATACCAAACCCTAAAGGCCAACTTAGGTCCTCTTGGATGTAACTAGTGACCAAACGAGTGGTTGTTGCGCTATTACAAATTCCAAACATCAACCAGTTAAAGTAAGAACTCTTGGCTTTTGCCTCTGTTAGATCATTTCCATCGAACTGATCAGCTCCAAACACCTTCATACAAGGTTTGTAGCCGCCTTGTCCTACGGCTATTAGATACAGAGCGCAGAAGAAGAGAGCTACTTGGAGTTGATTCGCATCTTCGGCGTAAAAAGGAATCAAGGCTGAAAACGACAGCAACCCAAGTCCCTGTTTGTATCATCCAATCATCTTCTTCTTGTATACGCAAAAAAAAAAAAAAAAAAAAAAATNGGAGATGGAGATTGCAAGATTACATACCAAGATGTATAGAGCAGATGCGATTAGGATGGTACGGAAACGGCCGAGAAACGAGTCAGACATAAACCCCCAGAGAAGTGGTAGAAACGACATCGTTCCATTCCAGGCGTTGACATTCGACGCAGCTGCAGCCGTTGACTGTCCCAAAGGTCCCGTCAGGTACGTTATGAGGTTCGACGATATCCCGAAAGACGTGAAATGCTCCGCCATTTCTACAACTACAAAACGAACAGAAAAAAAATATACTTATTTGGTTAGAGTGATTAATTATACGGTTTTACTTACAGATTATAAGCCTCGCAGATTTCCATCCTCCAAAGGAGCGTCTGACGGCTGGCTTGACCGGAGAAAGAGTACTTCCGAGCTCGTCACCGGCGATCGCCATTGACTTTTACTCGTTTTTCTTTCTCGACAAGGTTTGTAGTTTGTACTAGTTCTGTATTAACCAGAAAGGGAATCATATGTACGCAGATTAATAAATGCTGACGTGCTTTGTAATCTGGAAAGTTGCTGTGATTTGTTTTAAATATTACGAAAATGGCTTCATCATGTAGTTGGTAGTTTTTGTCATTGTTATTCGGTTTCATTATTCGATTTAATTCATGTGCACTATTCGCCTGCTTTTTAGAGTTTTACTTTTAAAATTTGATCCTAAAATGAGATTCGATTAACAAATTAATAACTTGAAACTTTAAAGATATGCTAAGAATTATTTTCACATAAAAAAAAAAAAAATAGAAAATACTTTAAATTTAATTTGTAAAAGACTTGTGTCACTCGAGCACGTGCATGCTCACATTTACATATTCAGGCTGTCAGGCAAATCAGGGGACAGATATCATCGAACAGGTTGTTTGACTTGTTTCGATCTTCACTAGTATTCGAATCTCATCAAAATAATTATGAAGTAATTAATTTGTATTGAGTTATTTGGATCAGATTCGAATGTTATGATTAGTATGTCACATATAATAATATTATTATACAATCAAGATATAGAAAAATAAGAAAATAACCTTCTCGAGGATTAATAAATCATGTTATTCACATATTAAGTGCATGCGGATATAAATATATTCGAACTTTCGAATATAGTAGTCCAAAAGGGTTATTTTCTAGCTAGTCTCGGCTTCACGGATAGATAAGAAAATAACCTTTCGAATATAGTAGTCCGATTCACAAATTCTAGTATCCTAGTATGCAAAAACCGAATTGGTTGGTCTACTCCAAATTTGACTTGCTATGTGAAATCCACTTTAGAAATGGAAAAGGCACAAATCAGTTGGCTGGAACAGAGAAGCCAATGCTTTAGAAGTTGTTTGGTCTGTTGTACACAAACGATTTGGCGAACCACAAGTAGGAGGCTAATGCAATGAAGCTGAGACAAGCCAGTAACCAGTAGAAGTAATCTAAATGAGCCTGGTTCAGGTCGTTATCGAACCAGCTCGTTTGATCATAGTGGCTTGTGACTTTATCAATAACTGAAATCAAGAAGCTGCTTAAGAAGTTTCCGGCCCCGTATATGCTTAGATTAAGAGCCATACCAACGCTCCTAAGCTCACTAGGGACTTGGTCGTAGAATAACTCTTGCAAACCGGCCATTATGAACACGTCCGCGGCTCCAAATATAACGTACTGCGGAACCAACCACCAGACGCTCATCAGTGTGTTGAGGTCATCCCCAGCAGTTTGTAGCCTTTTGGTCTCCACCAACGCAGATACTACCATTGCTAGGGCGGAGAGGAAAATCCCTGTGCCAATCCTTTGAAGCATTGTGATTCCTGATGGTTTTTGAGTGAAAGATCTTGCAACTGGGACGAGTACACGGTCGTAGATTGGGATGAAGACGACAATTGTTAGGTTTATGAAACTTTGGAGTGTAGCTGAAGGGACTAAGAGTCCTGGTGAGATTGACCTGTCCATTACGGATCCTTGCTTTGTGAAGAAAGTAGGAGATTGTGCATTTACAGTGGCATAACCTAAGCAAGTCATCCATATAGGAGCAAGCCTAAGCACTGCTTTTGCTTCTTCGATTTCAGCCACATCACACGAAACCGCTGCTCTGTCGAGGAATCTGCAAAGTATTCAAGAAGAATTGTCAAAACGTTATGGACTTCCATCTCAAAACCAATTGGTATCTAACACAATGTGGCCTCATAGTCATAGATACTAAGGAAAAAGAAAACAGCATCTATATTATTTATGTTACCTGAATTGCTTGGAACTCTGGTGAGGGCGATGAAGTAGGGTCTCGTTCGGGTTAGCTAAATCTAACTCGGGTTGTCTTCTGTTCTTTATTGCTTCCAAGAAAACACGGCCGATTCTAGCAAAAGGGTTTTCATTTCCTCCTCTCTCAGTGCTAAAGCGGTAAGTCTTAGTTCCAAGGAGGAAGAGAAAGAGAGCAAGTGACATGGAAACACTTGGAATGCCGAATCCTAAGGACCAGCTTAGGTCTTCTTGGATGTAGGTAGAGACCAAACGAGTCATCACTATGCTAGTGCAGTTTCCAAACAACAACCAGTTGAAGTAAGAACTCTTGGCTTTTGCCTCTGTTAGATCATTCGCATCGAACTGATCAGCTCCAAATGCCTTGATACAAGGTTTGTAACCTCCTTGCCCTACGGCTATAAGATACAGAGAGCAGAAGAAGAGTGTCACTTGGAGTTGATTCTGATCTTCGGGGTGGGAAGGAACCATTGCTGAAAACGACAGCAGCCCAAGTCCCTGCTTGTTTTGTCTCAATTAAAGATCCCCAAAAAAATAACGAAACTTTTTTTGTAATTATGAGAGAGATTTGAGAGGAAACTGTTACATACCAAGATATAGAGAGAAGATGAGATGACGATAGTACGGAAACGACCGAGAAACGCGTCCGCTACAAACGCCCAAAGAAGCGGCAGAAACGACATCGTTCCAATCCAAGCGTTCACACTGGACGCAGCTGCAGCCGTTGACTCACCCAGTGGTCCGGTCAAGTACATTATCAGGTTCGACGATATCCCAAAAAACGCAAAACGCTCCGCCATGTCTACACCTACAGAGAAAAAAAAAAAAAAAGGCGTAAACAGAGAGGATTTACCGAAATTTGGTGTGAGTGAGGAAATCGAATGCAGTTACTTACAGATGATGAGCCTCGCTGAATTCCATCCGCCGGAGGAGGATTTTACGGCTGCATTTCCGAGCTCATCGGCGGCGACACCGGTGATAGCCATTTGTGCTTTGATTGGTTTTGATTCGTTTAGAATATAGACAAATATGTGTGAATGATGAAGAAAAAAACAATTAGTGGAGTAGTTAAATTCGTGAATCATATGTGATCTTGTTTCGGGGATCGTTGGAAGCATATGTGCAACTAACTAGTCAAGAAATTATTTTAAAAATAAGAAACTTGCTTTAGAATAGACCATGATTAACGGTGGTTTCTTAAATAAATAAGATGAACAGCCAGAGTTTTTGGGCCATATAATTCATGGGCTTTTAGTTTCAACCCAATTTTTTCTCTTTTCTTTGTGGGGCTTGTTTTCAAACCCAAAATATTCCTATTTTGGACGTTTCAACATTCTTGGAGCAAAAAAAAAAAAAAAAAAAAAAATTGATGGGAAACAAATACTAAGATAAGCAATCTGGCCAAATAAGCTTCACACACAAATAAGCTTCTCAATCACATGACACCCTCTTCATATAATCATAGGTCCTCCCTCGTGTTTTCATTGTTGCAGACATATGACTTGGCTAACCACAAGTAGGATGCTAAACCAATGGAGCTAAGACAAGCCAGTAGCCAGTAGAAGTAATCTAGATGAGCTTGGTTCAGGTCATTATCGAATTCGAACCAGCTCGTTTGACCAGAGTAGCTTGTGAGTTTATCAATGACCCATATCATGAAGCTGCTTAGAAAGTTGCCGACCCCAAAAATGCTTAGGTTCAGAGCCATACTAATGCTCCTAAGCTCACTAGGGACTTGGTCGTAGAAGAACTCTTGCAAACCAACTATTGTGAACACGTCCGCGACTCCATAAATAACGTACTGCGGAACCAACCACCACACGCTCATTGGTGTGGTGAGGTCATTTTGTAGCCTTTTGCTCTCGACCAACGCGGCTACTACCATAGCAAGAATGGAGATGAAGATCCCTGTGCCAATCCTTTGAAGCATTGTGATTCCTGAAGGGCTTTGAGTGAAAGATCTTGCGACTGGGACGAGTAGACGGTCGTAGATTGGGATGAATATAACCTTCGTTAGACTTATAAAGCTTTGGAGTGAAGCTGCTGGGACTAAGAGTCCTGGTGAGATTGACCTGTCCATTTTGGCTCCTTGCTTTGTGAAGAAAGTAGTGGATTGTGCATATACAATGGCGTAGACTAAGGAAGTCATCCCTATGGGAAAAAGCCTAAGTACCGCTTTTGCTTCTTCGATTTCTACATTATCACATGAAATCGCTGCTCTATCCAAGAATCTGCATAGCATCCAAGAAAAACTAACTGTTAAAACGTTTAGACTTCCATCTCAAAACCATATAGTATAACCCAGATGGTAGAGGCCCAAAGCATGACCTCACAGATTCTTTAAAAAATAACATAATAATAATGTCCGTGAGTTATGTTACTTTAATGGCTTGAGACTCTGGTGATCCATGAGAAGGAGGCTCTCGTCTGAATCGGTTTTTCTTCTGTTCTTTATTGCCTCCAAGAAAACACGACTGATTCTGGCAAAAGCGGTTTTCTTTTCCTCTCTTTCAATATTAAAGCGGTAAGACGAAGTTCCAAGGAGGAAGATAAACAGAGCAAGTAGCATGGAAACACTTGGAATACCAAACCCTAACGACCAACTTACGTTCTCTTGGATGTAGTTAGAGACCAGACCAGTCATCACTATGCTAACAGAGTTTCCAAACATCAACCAGTTGAAGAACGAGCTCCTGGCTTTTTCCTCTTCTATGTCATTTTCATCGAATTGATCAGCTCCAAATACCTTAATACAAGGTTTGTAACCGCCTTGTCCTATGGCTATAATATACAGAGAACAGAAGAAGAGAGTCACTTGGAGCTGAGATTCACATGAGACGACTTGATTTGGAGCTTCGCAGTGAGAAGGAATCATGGTTGAAAAAGACAACAAACCAAGTCCCTGCTTGTACATGTTTGGTTTCAGTTAATTATCTAACAATAAACAAAACTTATGGAAAAAAAAAAAAAATCATGTAATAATTAGAAATATCTGAGAGGAAGCTGTTATATTAAATACCAAGATATAAAGAGAAGATGAGATGATGATAGTACGGAAACGACCAAGAAACGCAACAGCTACAAACGCCCATAAAAGCGGCAGAAGCGACACCGTTCCAGTCCAAGCGTTCACATTAGCCGCAGCTGCAGCGGTTGACTCTCCCAATGGTCCGGTCAGGTACGTTATGAGGTTCGACGATATCCCGAAAAACGCGAACCTCTCCGCCATTTCTACACCTACAAAGTGATATTAGTGGAATTAGCGATGAGACCTATTACATTTGGTGGTGAGTGAGGAACTCTCCGATTGCATTTACTAATACTTACAAATGATGAGCCTCGCCGATTTCCATCCACCGGAGGAGAACCTAACGGATGGGTTTCCCCGGTAGTCCATGGAACCTTCAGTAGTACTTCCTAGTTCATCAGCGTTGGTTTCGGTGATAGCCATTTATATTTTAATTTGATTGGTTTTGAATTGCTTAGAAAATAATGTACAGGCAAATGTTTAACTAGAAAGTTATACAGACAAATGCTTTTGTCGTTGTCGTTGTCTTTCCTTGCTGTATGTGGCTAAGGATTAAATGATGAATGAGGGTGTCCGAGTCCGACGTAAAATTCCTTTAAACTCGTACTAGTTTAAACTGGTACTAGTTTTATTTTATGAGCAAGTTAACAATAACTGGTACTAGTTTAAACTTTAAACTCGTGTTATATGTGTGCTTTGTTTTATTCTCTCTTTTTTGTTTCCAAAATATCTGGAACCTTTTGTTTAGTCGAATTTGTTTAAAATTAACAGCCAGCGTTTGGTCATAAAAATATTATGGGGCTCTTAGAACAGTAAACAAACAAAAAAAAAAAAAAAAAAAAAAAAAAAAATCTGTGAACACTAATTCATAAAAGTATTATGGGGATCTTAGAACAGTAAATGCTATTAATGAGCACTTTAACAATCATTAACTGGAACAAAACTGAAATCCATTATCTAACTCATATTGTAGTTGAAATAAATAGATTTCTACAATTCCTTTACCAAAATTTGAATCCAGATCAAAGTGGAAAAAGAAGAGACAAAGAGAACCAACCATCAGCAAGTAGATAAGAGAGAATCGATAATAATCGATAATAATTGTCAGCAGAAAAAGAGGGGTCCAGTCAAGTAGCATTGCTTTGATCTGATCACATGCATGTACGATATTTTTGAAACCATATATTTACATATATCAAAAAATTATGATCTTATTATTTTTATGAATTGTGTTATATTTTGATTCATATTATTGTCTTTAATTTCACCATCAATATTAGTAGCCACAATTTTTTTCTCTAAATATTAACAAATATAATTGATACATAAATAGCTAGTATAGTATGTTAATAACACACATTTTTTTAAGACATCTGAAAATTTTAATCTCAACCTCAAATTCATCTAAATTCTGTAATATCGCATGTCATTTGTAAAATTATCTTCAAACGTCGTGTCTAAAAAAAAATCTCTCTATAAATTATTAATTTTTATTTATGAATGAAAAATAAGATAATAGTATAGTACTTACATTGGCAGCATATGTGCTTTGCTTTGTTTTATTGATATGAAAAATATTACAAAAGTCAACGAGCCAAGTAGTCTTTAGAAAGTGTTTGTTCTGTTGTAGACATACGACTTGGCGAACCATGAGAAGAAGGCTAAACCAATGAAGCCGAGACAAGCTAGTAGCCAATAGAAGTAATCTAGATGAGCTTTGTTCAGGTCGTCGTCGAACCAGCTTGTTTGACCATTCTGGCTTGTGACTTTATCGATCACTGATATCATGAAGCTGCTTATAAAGTTTCCGACCCCATAAATGGTTAGGTTCAAAGCCATACCAACGCTCCTAAGCTCACTAGGGACTTGGTCGTAGAATAACTCTTGCAAACCCACCATTGCCAACAAGTCCGCAACTCCATACATGACGTACTGCGGAACCAACCACCACACGCTCATCAGTATCGTGGCGTCATCCTGAGCGGTTTTGAGCCTTTTGGTCTCCACCAAGGCGGCTACTACCATAGCAAGAGTAGAGATGAAGATCCCTGTGCCAATCCTTTGAAGCACTGTGATTCCTGATGGGTTTTGAGTGAAAGATCTTGCGATGGGGACGAGCAGACGGTCGTAGATTGGGATGAAGATGACAATTGTGAAGTTTTGGAAACATTGGAGTGTAGCTGCCGGGACTAAGAGTCCTTGTGAGATTGACCTGTCCATTGTGGCTCCTTGTTTTGTGAAGAAAGTAGGTGATTGTGCATACACAATGGCGTAGACTAAGGAAGTCATCCATATGGGAACAAGCCTAAGAACCGCTTTTGCTTCTTCGATTTCCACAATGTCACATGAAACCGCGGCTCTATCGAGGAATCTGCATAGTATCCAAGAGAAAACTATCAAAAGTTCATGGACTTCCATCTCAAAACCAATCTGTATATAGCCAAATGAAGTGATCGACGTATATTATATTATCATTATTATCTCTCTTCTAATTATTAGTGTGAGGTTTCTAACAAGAATCAAGATGGTGTAAGCACAAGCATACCCTCAAAGATTCTCAAGAAAAAAATAATCATAAGCGTGAATTATGTTACCCTAATTGCTTGGAACTCTGGTGAGCCAAGAGAAGGATGGTCTCATCTGAGTTAGCTATATTTGAATCATATTTTCTTCTGTTCTTTACTGCCTCCACAAAAACACGACCGATTCTAGTAAAAGCGTTTCTATCCTCCCCACCTTCAATAGTAAAGCGGTAAGTCTTTGTTCCAAGGAGGAAGAGAAACAGAGCAAGTAGCATGGAAACACTTGGAATACCAAACCCTAGTGACCAACTGACATCCTCTTGGATGAAGGTAGAGATCAAACGAGTCATCACTATGCTAACAGAGATTCCAAATATCATCCAGTTGAAGAACGAACTCTTGGCTTTTGCCTCTTCTATGTCATTTCCATCGAACTGATCAGCTCCAAACACCTTAATACAAGGTTTGTAACCGCCGTGTCCAATGGCTATAATATACAGAGAACAGAAGAAGAGAGTCACTTGGAGCTGAGAAGCACATGAGACACGTTGATGTTGATTCGGAGCTTCGCAGTGAGAAGGAATCATGGTTGAAAACGACAACAACCCAAGTCCCTGCTTGTGTTTTTGTAATTTCAGTTAAATCATCTTAAGAGATCCACAACGATAAACGAAACTCCTGGTAATAAAAAAATAACGTTTGAGAGGAAACTGTTACATACCAAGATATAAAGAGACGACGAGATGACGATAGTACGGAAACGTCCGAGAAACGCATCCGCTACAAACGCCCAAAGAAGCGGCAGAAACGACACTGTTCCAGTCCAAGCGTTCACGTTGGACGCAGCTGGAGCTGTTGACTCACCCAATGGTCCCGTCAGGTACATTATCAGGTTTGACGATATCCCGAAATACGCGAAACGCTCTGCCATTTCTACACCTACAGAAAACAAAAAAAAAAACAGAAACATAAACAAAGCGATGAAAGCTATTATTTTCCAATTGCACTTTACTTACAAATGATGAGCCTTGCCGATTTCCATCCACCGGAGGAGTATCTAACGGATGGGTTTCCTCGGTAGTCCATGGAACCCTCAGTAGTAGAACTTCCTAGCTCATCGGCGTTGATAGCCATTTATGTTTAGAAAGTAAAATACATATGAGATGCTTAGTTCTAAAAGAAACCACGTACCGACATATGCTACGTGGTCTTGTTGCGGAATGTGGCCCTAGGATTAAATGATGAATGAAGGTTTGCGACGTAAAATGCCTAAGCAATCAAAGTCTTATTTATGAGCAAGATAACAACATTTGAGTAGTTTAACTCGTGTAGCATATGTGCTTTATTATTTGGTATTCTTTGAAAAATACCCTATTTATGTTTAAAATTTTTAAAAATACCTTAACTTTTTCTGTTTTTGAAAAATTCACTTTTTAAAATGTAAAAAGACTGTTTTGACATAATTTAAACAAAACATTAATGAATAATTACTAATACAAATTAAAAACGAAATTCAAAATAATAAAATAAATAAGATTTTTTTCAGGTTGTCAAAAAAAAAAAAAAAGATTTTTTTTCAGATAAATATAAATTTTAAAATTTTAAAAGTGGATAAATCTATATTACATTTTTAATGTTTTCTTTAAACAAATTTTAATATTTTTAGAACTTTATATAAACAACTTTAGTCTCATCCCATTTTAGCCAAATGAAATTTTATAAATTCAAACATTACATATAAATTTAAACTTTATAAACTATTAAAATTTTAAAAGTTGATAAATCTATCTTCCATTTTTAATGTTTATCTTTAAACACATTTAAATATTTTTGAAACTTTATATAAACAACCTTAATCTCACCCTCAATTAAACTTTATATAAACAACTTTATATTCTTAAAGAATTTTTAATAAAATATAAACAGATAATTAGGATTATTTAATATTTTAAAATAAAACAAAATCATAATCAAATCTTAATATTTTATATTTGTTATTTGAATTTCGTTTTTATTAAATTAGTTGAAAACTTCAGATTAAGATAATTAAGTCATTTCACATATAAAAAGTGTAATTTTCAAAACTTAAAAAAACAATTGTAGTTTTCAAATTAAAAACTCATTAAAGAGTATATTTTCAAAATTTCTCTTGTTATTTTTTATTTTAATTTTTTTCCATAATCACTGGGACTGTAGAACATTTTTATTTACAGTCGTTGGAATATGTTTGATTATTATTTAAAAACTAGGTGTATTACCCGCGCTACGCGCGGGTTCTGTATTTTTAGTCTTTTTAAAAAAACTATTATGACTTTTCAATTTTTCATGTTTTCACAATTGATTATACATAACCGTGTTTCCAATTTTTGGTTCAATAATCTGGTTTTGTCACATTTCGGGTTTAGTCATCACTTTGAAATTACAGATTTTGTTATCTTCGTCGAAGAAAATACAAAAATGTCAAGTTTTTCTCACTGTCGTTTCAAAAACGTTGAATTATTTCTCTCTTGAAGACCAATTTGCTCCGAAACCTTAATCCCTACATCCTTATTATCACTTTATGCTCCTCTGCTTCAATTATATGTACAACACCAAGTATTTTGTTTCAGAATTTAAGAGATTGCATGTCAGTGAATGTGACAATTGACCCTAAATCCTATTTGCTCCAATATTTCAAAACATTCACTAATTACACTTAATTATATGTAAGTTTCATCATTGAAGTTTTGGGATTAATTATCACTGAAGATCAAGATTTTTTTGAGGTACTTTGTATACTCAATTTACATTTTTATTAATTTTTGTCATGTTCATGTTCCAGGAAGATTGATGCATTTCATACCTTTGCAAGAGAAGAAGAAATAGAAAATCTACTGAAATGCATAAAAGATGGCATACCCATAAATGTAAGAGGTTAGTAGTGTTATACACAAAAGTATTTACACAAAATGTTTTTCGATTTGATTTCAAAATTTCCATTTTAGATTTATTTCAGACAGTGAAAGTCGGACACCATTGCATTGGGCTATAGATCGAGGCCACATGAATGTGCTGAAGAATTGGTTGATAAGAACCGATGTTAATGCTAAAATCATAAACCAATTCTTTTGCTCACAATATCTTTTTGCTAACAAACTTCGTTTGTCTATGACAATGAAGACCAAACATTTTCTTCTTATCGGAGTTGCATACATGTTAAATACTCGATCTAATATAACAACTCTAATATAGTAGAAACTCTATAAATTAATAATGCCGAAACTTTGGTATTTTATTAATTTACAGAGTCATTAATATATAGATTTTGACTAAAAAATATTTTTCAAAAATAAAAATTCAATATTGATAATCTTTTAAATTTTCATTCAAATTAAATAAGAACTTTTATGTATATTTTCTTTTTGATGTTTCTATATTCACTTTATTATTTACATTTTTCAATAGTTGTCATATTGTTTTAAATTTCTTTTTTTATTTTAATGTTCATATGGGTTAGATGTGTGAGAGATTCATATTTTAGTAGGTAGATATCTTAGTTATATATATATATATATATACATATATAAGTTTTTATATGATTATTATTAATTTATGATATTATTAGAACCATATTTTACGTAGAAAGTTTTTTAAAAAATATTATTATATTATTATATCGAATTGTATTATATTTTATACCGACCCAATTCAGGACCGGAGGAATTTATTAATTTATCGTGTTTATTAATTTATCGAGTATTAATTTA
>OVBJ01001119.1:0-33947 GCA_900406535.1 Noccaea bulbosa
TCGTTGCACTGGTTCATGGTTTCGTGAACCAAAATAAAAATGCCCCAAAAAAAACTAACTTCCAAGCCCAAGCCCAAGCGCAAGCCCACGCCCGGCCCGGTTCGGTGGTGGTGGTGGTGCGCGTGGTCGGTCCATCTATCACTCCATGTATATGTATATTGTTAATCATCAACTATGATGTGTCTTATTATATAGTAGAGAGAAAATCTCTCAACTTCCAATGTGGGACAAAACTTGTTATGTCTCCTACATCACACTTTGACCAAACAATTTCTCATTCACCAATTCTTCAAATTTATCATATGAGCATTCCAAGTTGTAGTCCATATTACAAGCTTTCCAATGAACTCATAATCCGGTAATTCTGGGCAATATCCTTGCCGGAAAAACCACCGGAAAAGTGACTCCATGTCACTTGTTAATTTAAGTTCCAACAATAGATCGACTTGTAGTTGTAAATCAGAAAGCTGTAAACTATTAGCCAAAAAATAGGGTCCGCCTGTGATCCGTCTCGAAGGGATCCTAGCTAAGGAAAATGTGATAATCAGCTTAGATTGTTGAATACTCTTTATCAAAAAAAAAAAAAAAAAGATTGTTGAATACTATTTAAATAAACTGCCGCTAAACAAATAAACAATCGTCCATATTTTTCAAATGTTGTAATTCTGTTGTTATTTTTTTGCAACAATCTTGTTTAAAAAGTAGTAAATAGATTAACCTTAAAAAAAAAAAAAATCCGATGTACATTTTTCATAAATAACATACGATGGCAGCGACGAACCGATGGATAATGGATTCAAAGGTAGTTATGTATTTCGGCACACCAAAAAGGTAGATACTTTAGAACCATGATTTTTGCATATTATATAGTTTCTTGGAATAAAGTTCTGGTATTGTAAATTGGGTTTGACAAATTGATGATAAACCTAAATTTTTATAGTCAGAAAAAGTGCATCGTTCAGTTCCGGTTGAAGCAAAGAAACTTTCGTTCAAATTGAACACGTAACGTAACTGTATTATCTATTTTTAAATATTTTTAAGAAATTTATTAAAAAATTAAAAAATAATCAATTTTCAGACTAAAAAGAGACGCATTGAAAATTTGTCAGAAAAAGAAAAACCAATGAGAAGCATTAAACACGCGGTTTTATTACTGCGTCTGCCTTGGCTTTCTCCTCTATATAAACGCTTTTCGCTTCTGATCTTTCTCTTCCCTTTCTTCTGCCTCATTTGGCCTCCCACTACTTGTCAATTGTCATCTGCATTTTTCATTACTGTATCTTGGACCAGGTTCGATAATTACGAATTTACGATGCTCGCTTGCCCATTTTTTCTGTCTCTATTCTTGCTTTTCTTATGAGTTAAATTAATGTTATTTCTAAATTTTGGAAACTAAAGTTTTTTTTTCTTGAAAACTATAGGTTATAAGAATTTATTCAAGCTTGAAGAAATTCTTGTTTCTTATTGCCTTGATAGTTCATATGATAAAACTATAAATCGTGACTTTGATCCCAAAACCTAGCTAGTCTCTTTGACCTTTAAGTAAAGCTCTTCTCCTCTTTGGTCAACTTGAGTACTTGACTCTTGTTTTACAACTTTCTGTTCCACCGAACACTTGTGTCTAAGACAGCTCTTGTGTCTAATTCTTGAATAGCTTCTTCATAAAATCTTGACATGTATCAACATCTTTATCTTTGAGTCTAAAACCAATGACAAGTTGACAACTGTACTTACAATGTTCCCACCACTTTTGTTTGAATATATGTTTCCTCCACTTCTTTAATTAAGCCATTCATTTCTCTCTGTCCCTAAAGGTTCTAAGAGGAGTGCGTAAAACCAGTTATCATCTAAAAATGGAGACTGAGTACCCAAAATATGATACCCTTTTGTTTGGTAAGAGTCGAATTGCTCTGTTTTTGTTTTTCTTTCGCATTTTTTTTTTTTTGTTCTGTCTCTGTTTTTTTCTATGGAAAATCAATTAACATTGTGGGAATTTGTCAGATCTTGATGATACTCTCTATCCACTGAACTCTGGGATTGCTAGAGAATGTGGACAAAACATCAAAGGTGACCTTTTATTTCCCCAAAATCAGTTACTTTTCCAGCAAGTCACTAGTCTTTCAGTAAAATCATGCGACCGAGCACTGAGACTTTGAAATTATGGTTTTTTTTTTTTTTTTTTTTTTTTTTGGATTTTNTGGAGAAGCTTGGAATCGACAAGAGTAAAATCGTGGAGTTGTCTAATTCGCTCTACAAGAATTACGGAACTACCATGTCCGGTCTCCGAGTAAATTTGCTTCTCTCTGTTACTTCAACTAAACCACTAAATTTTGATAAAATTATCCTTTATCAAAAAAAAAAAAAAAAAAAAAAAACCAAAANTATGTTCATTCTTTTTTTTCTTTTCCTTAAAGAATTATGTTCATTCTTGAATTATCCATATTTATTTTCAGGCCATAGGTTATGAGTTCGACTACGACGAGTATCACAGGTAATATTATAATATCAAATCTCTTCCAATAATACAAAAAATCGTATGTTGATTTCTGATATTTGTCTTATTTATTTAACAGTTTTATACATGGGAGACTACCTTATGAAAACATCAAGCCAGATCCCATTTTGAGAAGTCTTTTACTTAGCCTCCCTCTTCGCAAGATCGTAATGTTTCTTACTAAATCTAAATCATGCCTACAAAACAAATTACATGAAAAAACAAAATATTTTAAATAATTTCTCTCTTGATCACAATTTTGCAGATCTTCACGAACGCAGATAAGTTACATGCAGCTAGAGCCCTAGAGAGGCTAGGGTTAGAGGACTGTTTCGAAGGAATAGTTTGCTTCGAATCATTAAACTCTACTATTGGCGAGAACGTTAATGATGAGATCTTCGACATCATTAGCTACTTATCCGATCATGAGAAGCCACTTTCTGGTTTGCCTAAAACACCTGTTGTCTGCAAACCGTTTGAAACCGCCATAGTAAAGGCTCTTGAAATCGCTAACATTGACCCTAAGAAAACCGTGAGTGTCGTCGGTTTTCGCAATCTTGATTAACCAATTTGCTTTACTTTAATCTCTGTTTTTTTCTTGCAGTTGTTCTTCGATGATAGTGTTCGAAACATTCAAGCCGGTAAACGCGTTGGTCTGAATACGGTTCTGGTGAGTTAAAAACGTTTTTTCTCTCTATATAATTCAATGAAGGAGAGTGAGATGTCCGTTGAAATTAATTGAGTGATGATTTTGTTTGTTTGGTGACAGGTGGGGACTTCACAGAGAGTGAAATGTGCGGATTATGCAATAGAGAACATTCATAACCTAAAAGAGGCTTTGCCGGAGCTGTGGGAATCGGAGGCTAAGCCTGAAAATGTTAGGTACTCCGGCAAGCTTCCCGTGGAAACTCCGGTGGTAGCGTGATTAACCCCGCCTTGGTTATTTGGAAGATTCCTACGTTTCCTACCAAGACTTTATTGTTTTTGTTTCGTTTGAATAAATCTCTGCTTTGTAGTTTTGTACTCCACTCATTTTCTTTTTACTTTATGGACTATTTCTAATTTAAACTCTCTGATAATGATAAGCTGATATGTGTCTTTTTAAATTTATAATTGTGATATCTTCTTAATTCAACATACATAATTTATTTGCATATACTGATATACCTAACATCTAATTTTTTTAAATGTTGAAATTATGCTAAAATATTTAAAATTGAATGTTGAAAGCAATCGTATGGGACTTTCAATATTAAACATATGATTTGTAAATATATATATATACATATTAGCAAAACATGATAATATAGTCATATTTATTATGTTTTACTTATGGTCTGCATATATTTTGCTTATAATTGTTTATGTTATACTAATTTTTGTAAATCAAATTTTTTATAACTCTCTTTATTATTAATAAATTAATTATTTATTTCTATATAACAATAATTTATTTATTCAAATTACTAAGCCAATTTTTAATTATAATTATTAAGTATTTCAATTTTGTTGGTCATCTTAGTATTTACATTGGTTCATACAATTTTTATTCTCCGATTTTTTAATGTTATAGTCGGTATTTTTTAATAGATTTCAAAAACATGCATATAAAGATTCTAACATGCTTCAGAAAAATATGGACTATATTAAAAATAAAAATTAAAAAAATAAAAAAATTTAAACGAAATATGTTAAGTAGATATAATTTAAAGAGTCAATGTATTAAAAAAATTAGCGGACATGAAACGTTACTAAGCTCTGGCCCAAATTGAAATCAGGCCCGTTTCAAGCTGCATATGGCAATAAAAAAAAAATTAAATAATAAAAAAATCAAATAATTCAAACGATAAGGTGACGTGGCGAAAATAGGAGAAACGCGATAAGGTGTGGTCTGTCTCACTCTCTCGTGATCGTCTGAGCTACCAAACTTCAGTCAATGGCGATGACGACGACGACGACGACACTCTTCCACTCACTAATTCCTGCTAACAGTTACAAACCCAAAGCTGCGGCTTCTTCCTTCGTCTCACTTCCTCGTTCCTCAATTCAGTCTTCTTCGTCGTCTTTCCAATTCCGCTCGCTTGTTTCGGATTCGACGTCGGTCTATGGTCGGAGGAAGTTTAACGAAAATCTCAGAAGAGTATCTGTGATCGTTTCCGCCGCCGGAGCAACCGAACCTCTCACCGTCCTCGTTACCGGCGCCGGTGGAAGAACAGGTTCTCTCTCTCTCTCTCTCTCTCTCTCTCTCTCTCATAGATCTTTACGCTTTGATTCTGACTCTCTACAATGTGGTATCTTGCAATTCCATAAGAAGACTGTTCAATGTTGATGAGTTTGTGTTTTGAAACAATGGCAGGGCAAATTGTGTACAAGAAATTGAAAGAGAGGTCAGACCAGTTTGTGGCGAGAGGTCTAGTGAGGACAAAAGAGAGCAAAGAGAAGATCGGCGGAGAGGATGAAGTGTTCATCGGAGATATCCGAGACCCTGAAGCCATTGCTTCTGCTGTTGAAGGAATCGACGCTTTGGTCATTCTTACAAGCGCCGTGCCGCAAATGAAACCAGGTTTTGATCCTAGCAAAGGAGGCAGACCTGAGTTCTACTTTGAAGAAGGAGCTTATCCTGAACAGGTGAAGAACATTTACAAAAACTACTAGTTCTTGTTTGTTCTTGTGGATTTCTCCATTCTCGTTTGGTTTTGATCCTTTTTCTTTTCTTTTGCAGGTTGATTGGATTGGTCAGAAGAATCAGATAGATGCTGGTTTGTTTTCATGTCTTTTGAGTTTCTTGTATGTATGCTCGTGGCCAAAGTGCTGATGTTGATCTTGTCTCTTTTGAAACAGCTAAGGCTGCGGGAGTTAAGCAGATTGTTTTGGTCGGATCAATGGGAGGAACAAACATTAATCACCCACTGAACAGTATTGGCAATGCTAACATTCTGGTGATTCTTCTTGTTTCTTTCTTTGTTTTCTTGAACAGAGAGAGATGAGTTTTCACAGCAAAAATGGTTAATCAATAATCATCATTATGCAATTTGTAGGTCTGGAAGAGGAAAGCAGAGCAGTACTTGGCTGATTCCGGTATTCCATACACCATCATCAGGTAATTTTTTTTTTGTTAGTTAGACTTGGATCTGATGCAGATATCTTACAATGGTGGAATCTCATCTTACTATTTTCCTCATGGAATCAGGGCGGGTGGTCTGCAAGACAAGGAAGGTGGCATCCGAGAGTTACTGGTGGGGAAAGACGATGAGCTTCTCGAGACAGAAACAAGAACAATCGCAAGGGCTGATGTTGCAGAAGTCTGCGTTCAGGTATGTAATGTTCATTATATATGACAAAAAGAGCTTTGCTTCGTAAACTGTTCCATCATATTTTGTAAACCTTTTATCTCTCTTCTCCTTATCCATGGTGTGTCTTGTTGGAGCAGGCATTGCAGCATGAGGAGGCAAAATCCAAAGCACTTGACCTGGCCTCAAAGCCCGAGGGAACAGGCACTCCAACAAAGGATTTCAAGGCACTTTTCGCTCAAGTCACCACTAGGTTCTGATCCTTCTGTTTTTTTTCTTTTTTTTTTTGTGTTTTTCTCTCTTTGTCCTCCATGTAGCAGAGTCATAGCATTAGACACTGAGAGAGATGAGTTGTTTGTGTGTCTGAACCGGCTTATTCTGTTTCTCAAGGGGTCTTGCCCGAGATTCTTGTCTAACATCAAAAAATCTTCAATATATATTTAGAGATCATCAAAATTCGCATATAGCACTGAAGGACCATGTGGTCCACAACTAATAACTAGGAGCTCAGATTCCAAGCAGAAGAATTTTCCAGAAATAGCAAAAATAGCAAATATAAAGGAGTAAAACATCTTATTCCAATGTAGCATTGGTCCTCGTGTGTACATTGGAGAACTAAAAACCGCTCTTTCAAAATCAAAACCATAGTTTCTCTAAGCTTCCTCTTACACGTGTTACAGTCTAGATAAGTCAACTCTGCTAGCAATATACAACAAACTCTCTGATCATCCCTAGCTACAATAATAACGTTAGGAGAACACTAGCTGAAAAGGTCATAAACTCATGACTTACATCAATGTTACTCTCTTCTTTCATCTGCAAAAGAGACGACACAGTCTCAGCACAAGGCCTAAGAATGTATCAGAGAGCATTTCTAAGGAAATGGGAGTATGAATCCGAAGCTGTACCACAGTAAGAGATTGGTCTCTCGTATGCGCTACCTACCGAGGAATGTCCGCATAAGCAAACAAAATCAAGCCTTGGACTCTGATTTCCAAACAGAAAGAGCCATGACGGTTCTTCCTTTCCAGCCTTGCAAGAGCCACCGGTTATCTTGATCGATCACAAAATCCTTGTGGTAGAATGTCTGGACCTTGTACAAAGATGTCTTCATAATGCTTGGATCAAACGGAACTTGCACCAAACCTGACCTCGTAGCTCTGACATGCCACTGCTTGTACGTCTCAGGCCTCTCCACTCTTTCCCAACCTTCGCAGGCAATCACATTCAACGCCTCTCTTCCAAACACCTCCGTCTCAAGGAACATCCTCTCCTCGTCTTCGCTCGGCACGATCGTCTCAAGCATGTCGAAAATCGATGAGAAATGAAACAGAGCCTCTCGGAACCGCGTCACGAAGAACGGTGCGTTGTACGCACCGTTGACAATGCCAAAGACGAAAAGATCCGGTTTGATCTTCCCGATCAAATCAAGAACCGCGTCTCTACAACTCTCTACTTTAACCGACTCGTCGTGCAAGTTCTCAGCCCGGTACAAGCAATTCACAACGATGATCTCGTCCCTGTCGATATCAAGATCTTCAAGTTTAATAGCATCCCACTTCTTAGCAATCGCCTTATACTCAAACGGCACACCAAACTGTTTAGCATACGCCGCTAACCTCTGACCGGTTTCCTCAACCCGCTGCGCCGGGCGAAACCCGGGCTGCGGAAACTCGATCCCGGTGATCCTAAGCTTCGGCGATCCATACTTCGAAAACCGGTGAATAAGAGTCGGCCACTGGAAACCATAAAGGATACCAAAATCAATGACATGAACACGCCGCGAGTTCCCAACAAGATCACGTATCGTCTTGTTGGTTATGAAGTAAGAGAGCTTCCTAAAAGGGCAACACGCGAGATAAAGCTGGTGAGCCTTGAGCACAGCCGCAGCGGATCTCGGTTTACTCACAATCCCTTTGTAAATCTGGCTTCCGGTTCCGGCTAACCGGGCCTCGAGACCGTTCGCGAAACAATGAGCTAATCTCTGGTTACCGTCACCGAACGGCGTCGAATGCTCCCTAATCTGCTTCAACAACTGACCAGCACAACGACGATCATCAGCTGCAACAGCTTGAGCACAATGTAACAATAGACTTCTCAAATCCACAACTTCTATTTTCCCATTTTGCCCTCCTCCTCCTCCTCCTCTCCCACGTCCTCTTCCTCTAGCTCGTCTCTTCCCTTCTTGAGGCAATGAAGTTTTCTTCTTCTCCACTCCTTTCTTCAGGACTTCGCGCAACGCATCAAACTCCTTCATGCTATCTTCTCCCGGTACGTGAACCAAGATCTTATCCACCACATCTGACCTCAAAAGGGTTTCGGGGAACACTGCAGGAAGTTTGCTAAACCTCTCTTCTTCCACACAAATCTCGTCTCGGTTAGGGTTTTTCCGTACTTTGCTCCTGCAGCTCTCCTCCCTGAAATTCACAATCAGCTCCTTCTGCTCGGGAAGAAACCTATTAGCTTCTTCAATCTCACGCCTAAACAGCCAAACAGATTGATTCTTCTCCCGATTCGCGCCGGGATACAAAGTGTTCGACGATTCGTCTAATCCATCTCCGTAGACGGTGATTAAACCATCGGAAGGGCTATACGAAGACTGCGGGACGCTTAGAACCGAGGAACGACTCTGAGGATTTCGAAAATCCAAAGTGAAACCACTCAGAGGCCTGACTCCACCGTTTCCGAAGAAAAACCCGCCTGAGCCGATACGATCTCCGGTGTAGTTTTCGGGAACCACGTGGTCGAGGTTCTCGCTGTTTCGTTCAGCGAAAGCTAAGTTCCGTTCCGGAGAAGGAGGATACTTCTTACCGATAGCTTCGTAGAGCGATCTCTCTGCGGCTTCGAGATCGAGAGACTCCTGGAGCATACAGCCTTTATCCTCCATGTCTTCCTCCATCAGCATCTGGCTAATGTACCCCAAAACGGCGTCGGAGAAATCGAAATCATCAGCCGGGTCTTCCTCCTCTTCTTCCCGCGTGAAAACAGAATTCGCCGGCGCTGTGGTCGCGACGGTGTTCCTATGGTCGGAGAGATGATTGTAGTTGAAACCGTCGAACAGTGTCACCGGACTGAAGGTGTGATTCGGGAGTAACGACGAGGATTGATCGGGTAAACGGGTCCGATTGATGGGACCCGAAAGCCCGTTTAGACCTGGTTCAGTAATCATATGTGATCCCAAAAAACAAATATCCGGATTTGAGAGATTAAGAAGAAGAAGAAGAAGAAGAGAAAAAGAGTAGAAGGAGACGACGAGGTAGAGGGTGGAGGGGACCAGAGAGAAGGAATCGGAATAAATGCGTTTTAAATAATTTAAATTTAAAAGGATTTTCTCCGAGGTAGGTAAAAGCAATCGTAGCCGTTGATCTTATGCAAATTTTTATAAAGAGTTCTTTTGTGGGGACCTGTCGTCGTGCTTCATTTGACAATAGCTAAAATGTGCTTTTCCTACCAATTGATTGCTCGCCACGTGTCGTCGTTACAGTAAGTAAAAGCTTTGTTTAATCTGCAATTAGTACACTTTTCTTTTTTGGGTAGTGGCGTACACATTAACTGTCGAATTAAAAAAAAATGCAAGTACACACATATCCCCATTTTCGATGTACTAAATTAATTTAAAACCTAACCTTAGTTTTTAAAAAATAGATTTTTAAACCTTAAACGATCCAAAAAAATGTCCAAAATTGTTAATTAAGATATTCTTTTTACTAATGAGAGGATCTTTCGATCAAGCATGTAAACAAGAGGAATGAAATTTGGTGGAATTGAGTATTTTTTTCTTGAAATTTTGCCATTTGCAATAAAAATTAGTGAAAAACAAAATTTATTCACAATTGTGCTGAAAATTATTCTTCTACAATATTGAAGAAGAATTAGTGGGATAAAAACATTTTTTTACACTAATTTGTATTCCACTAACTTTTATTCCACTAATTTTTTTTTATGTCATCCATTTGCACGCTTAGTTTTGGCTCAATTTGAAGAAATTATCGGATCCAAAAACACAAGATCGAGGTGAGACATTCGTTCATACGCACACTGCTTATGGCTGTCGACTTCATATCTCGTCAAAAAAATTTCAAAACAATGGTCGTATGCCTGAACGTCTAGCATCGATAGCTTCACATACTCTTTTCTATCATATTGGTTTATAGATGGAAGCAGAGATGGAGGTGGAAATAGAGGTTGTACATTTTGTAGAAGATAAGTGAAAAACAAGGTTCTACTACGAGAGACACATTGGTTGTATGAAACCTCACGCTTATGGGCCTGATTGGTTATTGCTGTAGGAATTTTCTGCTGTAGGATTTAGGCTGTAGATTTTATTGATGTACGATTTTTGATAGTAGATATTATATCATTAAAGATATATATGTAGCATTAAAGAAAAAAAATAAGATATAAAAAAAGAAGTAAAAACAGAAGGTGAAGAAAAGAATCTAAAGGAAATAAGAGAGAGAATTCTCAGAGTCCTTAATTTGGTGCTTTGAAAAAATTGCTTTCTAGAGCCAAAATATTTATTTTTAAAAAATTGTTGCTTTGAGTTTCTAAAATGAAAGCAAAGCTTGATTGGTGACACATTAGTGCTCTAGAAATAATTAGTGCTCTGTGGAGCACTCACAGCACTTACCAATCACCCAATGCATTGTAAACAAATTGGTGACCAAGTTGTGTGAAGTTGAGAACTTGGTGACCAAAGTTTTCTAAAATAAACACAAAACTACAAAAGCAAACTAAATTAACGTGAATTCAAAGTTTGAATTTAATTTGAACGTGGGTTTATAAGTATAAATTGAATATAATTTCAGTTTGAATTTTCAAATGCAATTAGTACACATATCCCCAACTTCGGTGTACTAACAATCTTATGTTTTTTTCCAGAATTTTAAACCTTAAACGTCCAACAAAATATTCTCCAAAGTTGAATGATTTTCTTAATTAGTAATTTAATTAAGATAGTTCCACACTTATGAGAGAGCCTTCCGATCAAGCAAGCATGTAAGACACCTTAGATACCTTATCATTATCAATGAGGCAATGACAGCAAACAAAAACTCCCGTACCTTGTTTGCAAATGATTGTAAATTCCTTGCATATTCAATCATACTCCAAGTAATTTATTTATTTTTGCTAAATTTTTCTTCAGTATCCAATATGCGTTAAATCAGTTAGTAATCAGTTGGAAACAAAACGCCAATGCATTTTAAAACTTTTTTAAGGTTTAAATAATATTCACACCAATCGCACCTCTAGAGTAAAGATAGTGTAAAGATTGTCTAACATTAAAGCAATCAAGGCATCAAGTGAATGGCCGTTGTATCGCAACATTGGCCAAACTACAACTTGTGCTATCAAGATTCTAATCTTGTGAGTTCCAAATGAGTTCCCTTTTTTCCCCCAACTTGTGCTATCAAGACTCTCACAGAAACCTTAAGAGCACCCCACCATCGCTTAGAAACAAAAATGGGTATCTCAAAAATATAAATATTAGTAATTGTAATTTTTTTTTTGTCAAACTATTAGTAATTGTAATATAAGTTAATTAATTAATTACATTTTAAATCAGAAAAAGCCAGTTATTAAATGACAAGTGTTAGTTTGAGTATTTCGATTTGTAAAAATCGATCCTTAAACGAGAATTTTTTTTTTCTCTATTAAGATACTCCATCTAAATACTAGCGATAAAATGTTCTTATAAGTTTACATCAAAAAATCATTGATTTGTAGGACAACAAAAAATTGGAGATCGCATGTACCACCGACTAAACTTTGATACACATAACCTAAAGAGAGCTTGTGGTCACCGTCGACCCAAACAATACAGCACAGCACAAACCCCAGTATAACGGGTTTTAACCCAAAAAATAGCGGTTTTTTAACAAAATAAGTAGCGGGTTTAAGAATTTAAACTACCACTTTTCCGACATAGAGAACATGATCTCGAATAATCATATTAGACAATTTATACACAATTTTTTGTCAACATACAAACAGTTAATATACTATATTATGTTTTTGTGGAGGAAATGGTCAATCTATAGTTTGTTTTGAGCTTTTAAACTGGAATCAAAACTATAGAGAACGATTCAAAGAATTTACATCTTTCTAGTCCAATCATTCTCTATATGTGCTTCTGTATTCATCATGTATCTCTTTTCCAATGTTCTTTCAAATGCTTTGCAAGTAATTTCCAATATATATATTATTTTTTTTCAAATGTAATTTCCAGTATAATTAAGCGTGAATAGGTATATATTTTCCAAGTAACTGTCTCTTTTCTCTAACTGTTAAAAACTTGAAATAATATAATGGAAACAAATTTAATTGAATCAAACTTTTTTTATCAACGAATCAAACTATTTAGATTAAAAAAATTAGTTATATAGAAATATAGCCTTTTTAAACTTATATTTTTACTTAAAAAAATTCACCATACCACGTTGTAGACATAGAAAAACAATTTGTACTTTTTGGGAGCGTACTCGGAATAGTGACCTCAATTATTGTAAACAGTTGTAACACAGAGCTGCTCTAAAATCATCTATCCAGAGCCCTTTAAACTTATAACTCACATGGAAAGTAGAAGTGAGTAACAGTTATATCATCGACACTCCACATGTTCATGTAATATGATAACTCAAAGAAGCTTGTCATTCAACTTTTGCGGCCCTATCTCACTCTCATCCATTTAATTCAGCTTTATTATTGCTCAGAGAAAGAAACATAAATAAACAATATATATCTGCCGCAAAACTAATTAACATATTTATTTGTCTGTCGACCTCGTCTACCCACATGCTCTTAATGTGATGCTCGAGTCGTTTGGCTCATTTATAATATATGTTCACCAAAATATACAGGAAAAATCCATTCATGTATATGTTAAACTGCGCTGCCACTAAAGAAAAACTATATACATGCGTGCATGCGTAGATAATGGCCAATAAAAACATAAGATATATGCTTTGTACAAAAAAGGTAAAAAAAAAAAAAACATACGTGATTGAGTTTGGCATTCGGTTTAAATTTTTTTTTTACTCTATTCAGCTGCATTAAATTTTATATTTTTTTGTACGAAATTATTTGGTAGACAATGTCACCGTCTTACACGAAAAGTTTGATTCGGTTTAGCCTGACCAAGTAAGTATGGGCAGCAATAAGTTTCAGACCCTGTAAATCTGAAAATGACAGTAAATGGACCAAAATTTTACGGTGAGGTCAAAAATAATCCAACAAGCCTCAGTCCCCATAAATATCATTCGACCTTCCCGCTTTCTCTCAGCCCTATCCAATACACATCTGCCTCTCTCACTCTCTCTCTCTCTCACTTATTATTATCTCAATGACGGCGACTGCGTTTGGGCTCCGCTTGTGGTTGGCCGTTACGGCTTCCTTTCTGTTAGCCGCTACAAACGCCAAAATCCCCGGCGTCTACACCGGCGGGCCATGGCAGAACGCACACGCAACTTTCTACGGCGGCAGTGACGCTTCAGGAACCATGGGTATTATTCACTCTCCCTTTACCAAATCCAACGTTATCAATTTCATTTCATATGTAATTCTTAAAATATGATTCCTAACTTTTATTTTATCCTCTCTGTTTTCGTGTTTGGCGCGTGGGGCTTCTGAATAGGCGGTGCGTGTGGGTACGGGAATTTATACAGCCAAGGGTACGGCGTGAACACGGCGGCGTTGAGCACTGCGCTCTTTAACAACGGTTTTAGCTGCGGTGCTTGCTTTGAGATTAAGTGTACGGACGACCCGAGGTGGTGTGTCCCGGGAAATCCGTCGATTCTTGTGACGGCGACGAACTTTTGTCCGCCGAATTTTGCGCAGCGTAGCGACGACGGAGGATGGTGCAATCCGCCGCGAGAGCACTTCGACCTCGCCATGCCGATGTTCCTCAAGATTGGTTTCTACCGCGCTGGCATTGTCCCCGTCTCCTATCGCAGGTCACTCTGCTTTTTCCTCTTCTCTTTTTTTCTTAAACTTTTTTCTTAAGCACCGTTAAATTTTGTCGGTTTCCATGATTTGGCTAATTGACTGTAATTAAAATGGTTAAGAAATTACAAACTTTAGATTGTATCAAGGATATCACGGGAACTTGTGTTTTGATTATTCCCTATACTATATGATATGCTTAAAAAATAAAAATACTCGTAAATGTTTTATATACTCCCTCTGTTTCATATTACTTGTCATTCTGGCAAAATGTATCTGGACAATATCTGGATGTATCAAGCTCAAAACATATCCAGATACATCCAGATACATTGCAAATAAAATGACAACTAATATGAAACGGAGGGAGTAAATAAAATAAAATAAAAAACGAACATGTTACTATTATTATCTCTGTGTGTTGTTTTGCTCTAGGCTTCTATCACTTTTGGGAAATCGGCCTATGTTTTCAGATTTCAGACTATCAGAAACTGAAACCATCACTATCAAATTTTTTTTTTTTTCTATTAATATTATTTTGTAAATGGGGAATTTGTTTTATATTATGTCATTATCTTCTCGGGAAAACAATCAGGACATAGACACAGTAACCCAGAGATCCATTTCTCTCTCTGCTCTTGTCATGTTGCTAATTATTTGTCTGAAAATCTGTTGTTTTTTCTCTGTTCCTCTTCAGGGTACCTTGTCGGAAGATAGGAGGGATAAGGTTCACAGTAAACGGTTTCCGATACTTCAATCTCGTTTTAATAACCAACGTCGCCGGCGCCGGAGATATTAACGGAGTGAGTGTAAAGGGATCGAAGACAGATTGGGTGAGAATGAGTCGGAACTGGGGACAGAACTGGCAGTCCAACGCCGTCCTCATCGGCCAATCTCTTTCTTTCCGAGTCACCGCCTCCGATCGCCGTTCTTCCACCTCCTGGAACGTCGCTCCTGCCTCGTGGCAGTTTGGTCAGACTTTCTCCGGCAAAAACTTCCGCGTTTAAAGATCAAACTGTCTTTTAATGAAGACAGCAAAACACTCAGATGTTATTTGTTATTTCCTCTTTCTTTTTTTATATTTAAAATATGAGAGACAAAAGAAGAGAATCATTTTTCCCGCCCTGGGTTTTCCCTCTAATTTTCTCGGGAAAATTCTGGTGGCTTTGGGAAAATATTTCCTTTTTTAATTATCGTCAGCAAGATTCCTTTTAAAAATTTTAAATGTTTGCGATTTGCGAGTGAGATGATGTTCTTTTTTTTTTGTTTTCTTTTCGTGTTTTTATTTATTTATTTTACTTTATATTATTTCGTTTGTTCAGGCATCTTCTAGCTAATAAATAAGCCAGATCGGGCCGTGATCTGCCCAACCATTATGTAATGGGCCATTAGGGCCCGTTATGAATTATATACAGTACTACAGAGTTTCTGAAAAATGGATTTCAAAATGAGTTTGGGACTAATGTGCACAAGTCCTTGTAGTAAAGTTTGCTAGAACTGTGTAAAGAACTAAAGGCTTTTCTATGACTAGTGTTTTCAAAGGATTATAAGTATAAAAGTACATTTGTTTTGGTAGACATTTGACCTACCTCGGGAAAGTTACAATTATAGAGCTCAATAATCGGATAGATTATATCGCCATATGTGTTCTAGAATGTTTTAACTTGTCTAATAGAAGTGTCTTGGTAGCATCATCGGATTATTCACGTGACTTAATGGTAGAGTTGTAAGTGCCAATAAATTCATGTAAACAATTTGGGATGGTGGAGGGTTTACATTGATAAAGTCTAAAAAAGTTGTTTTCGCTTAACTAGGAAGTTGAGAATTAGTCTTGTAAATTGTAACTTGTTTTAGGTTAATGTGGAGATAATTATGTCAATAAAAAATTGTCTTACTTCCAATTACTTTATCCTCTCAATCTTCCAATAATGCATAACAAGATACACCGTACGTACTTATCTGAATCTTTCTCTACTCCACTTGCTCCCTAACATAGCAAGATAAAATCTCCACCATGTCTTTGTCTCTATCATCATATTGTTTTGGATTTCCCCACTTACCGTGCATGACATCTTCTAGCAGTTTTCAGCTACGAAAATGACATTCTACCACAAGTCTACTAGTATCACATGTTTTGGTAATCTATACAGGTTTTCAAAAAATATAACAAGTTATCAAGGTTGATAACATATTTACATTAATTAACCAAAAATAATAATTAATTCATATTAAACTGTACATGCAATTAAATTTGGCTAACTAACGAATTTAACTGTTTTCAGGAACTATATAGCCTAGCTAAGATCGTTAAAAAAAAACTAGTTTTACAAACACTAAAGACAAATTTTGTTTTCCAACCGATTTCCCTTAATGTAAAGATGTATCCAAATGGGAAAATATTTTTTTTGTCATAAGTTGAAAGAAGTTGTAGGGAAAAGTATCATTAATAGTAAAAAGAGAAAAATAATTTAAAAAGGAAAAAAGCCGGAGGAGATGGAGGGAGCACATGAGGTAAAAGGCAAGAGATGGCAGAGGGAAGATCAGAGAAAGGATCTGCCTCAATTTGACAACTCATATGTCATGTCATTCCCTCTCCACCATTATTTTTCTATTTCTTAATACCTTTCTCTGATTCCATCGGCATTTACTTTTTCTAATTTACTGTCTTTGCTCTGTTTCACATTCCGTCATATAATACTATATATTTAATTATACTTTTGTTATTATTAATTTTTGTCTTATCAGAAATAAAAAATATAAAAGTTATTTTCGGTTATCGTTGTTAGGGACATGCACTATTATGAAGTAACGAATTACTCTGAGAATCTAAAGGTTTAAAAAATAAAGTTTGTTAAAGGAAAAGAAAACAAAAATTTGGATATGGAGTCACCTAGGGTCGAGCCGGAGATCGCGGGAAATTATGTTTTTTTAGTACGATTTTGTGTAGCCAGTAGGTCGTACACCATAATATAAGGTTGTCTCAAAATTAAGTTTAGGAGTTATAAGTAATTTTTATAACAGGGTATGGCAACTATGATGCATTACCATTTGGATCGAATACTTATATATCCTGATGTTTCTAAGTGTAGGATTTGTGTTTAGTCTCTATGATTTAGATCATGATGATGGGAATTAAGATGCATAATAAGTTTCAAAATTATGGTACAACAAAAAAATACCCTGAACCGGCAGAAAAAAATACAATAAAATGACAAACAACCTCTAATAAAAGGGAAACCGATTTTGATCAAAGAAGATTCCAACTTATGTATTCGTAATCTTGAATCGCAACTGGAAGCATGCCTAACATAAAATTGGAACAATATATGTGATTAGCAAACAAACGGTCGAGTAAATTATTTGGTGTACCGATGTACTATATCGATGCTTCCAAGTTCAAAACCGATGTACAAAATCCGATTTCCCACGGTCTATCTAGTTGAGTTACATAGGAGGCCCATCTAAGGACTAAGGCCCACCACTAGTCTTCTATCAACCTGCTTTTTCTTGTTTTGGTATATCAACCAACCTACCATGTTGGCTGTTCTCTTGTGTGTGTAGACTCACACTACCGCAATATTTCTTGAACATATATCTTTTGAGAGTAATTTGTTTTCTGAAATATTGCTGGTAAGTGGTAAGTGGAACAGAATTTTTTGGTTAAAAACACCACGCAGCAATTTAGCGTCAGAAAAGAAAACAGCCAATATAGATTTGTTTGATTCTTTAGCCCAACCTTTATATTTCTAAGTTATGTACAAAAAAAATTATGTGCGGAAAAAAATGTATAACTCTTATTTTAATATTCTCTCAACCATTTTGTAGTTAACATTCTAATTTTATGAAAATAACTTTGAATGTCGGGTTATATCCCTAGAAAATTGCATCAAGAAACGATACGTTATAAAATACAACCAAGATATAGGTAGTAATAGTATGGTTGTGTTTTTATAGCCATGGACCCCTAGCTAGTTCGAACCTTGCTTGCGAGAGACATCGATTCATAATAATAGGATGGATCAAGAAGAGCTGATATCGACAAAGAAAGACTATAACTAGAAGTTCCTTTTATAAAAAATGCAACCCCAAATAAAGTGGCGAATGCACTCTTAGTGATAGGATGTCAATTGACACCCTTTAAATATTATAATTTGTTGAAATGTTCATGAAATGTTATAGATATTACTAGTTTTTTTTGGTAAAATTAGCCTATTGAACCCATAAAATCTGGATTCAAGTCTCACATTGACCCCTTAAACATAATTTGTTCTATTTAAATTAATATTGACTTAATAATGATGCGTCTGTTACAAAATTCCTCCTTTCAACTATTACATTTACAACTCTGAATTTGTCCACTGCATTATTAGTGTCACTATTACAATAATAATGTTTGGTAACATTAAAATATTATTATATATAAGCGTTAGTGACGTCATGTGAAAGATGTGTATATATGTGGTTCAGTGGTTGCCTAATTTGTATATGAGAGTGACTAGAGTCAATCATAAAAGAGTGAAAGTTTTGTCTGCCTGATTATAGAGCGTGAAGGAGTGGAGATTCTAATGTACGCTGGTAAATTCGGTGCATGGTAGCAAAAATAAAAGTGAGTAGTGGTAGTCGGATGTGATGGAACAAGGGAAAGGATTTTTGGTGGGGCTAGCTATGGGGGTGAGAGAGTGAGAGAGAGGGGACCAATTACTACTCTACATGCTTTCCCAAAAGATACCGTTCCCATTTCCTGACACGTGTTCGTCTCAACCTAATTACTCATACGTCAAATCCTGTTTTTAACCAACAACATCATGTTTTTTCTAAATCCCTTTTTTTTTTTTTTTTCATTTCTTTCTTTACTTTGATGAATAAACATAATTAAAATATTTAAATTTTTTCTAAGAAAAGTCTGCTTTAAATATAAACAAGTTCGTGAGTTAATAGTCTGGTTCTGGTTTTTTGTCACTGAAAAGTGAAAATATTGAACATACTTTTGTATCGAAAACTAGAAAGAGTATCATACCAAAAAAAATAAAACTAGAAAGAGAATATTATGAAAATTGTTGTATTTATTTGAAAGCATTTGAGCCATATCCTTTGTATAATTGATCATTTTTATGCTATTATATATAATGATTTCATTGAGGTTTTTGTTTACGTTTATATTTTTAGCATAAATCTTTATAAAACTAAATGTTATTCAATGTTCTTTTCTTCTGTAAATATGTTGAAGTTCCTGACTTTCGATCCATGAATAAATTTGTTTCACTGTTTGCATTTGAAATTAATTGGTAAATGATTTTTCTGATATATCAAACCAACTAATAAACTAGAAAAAAAAATACAAGTACAATGCACTTTTGGCTATTTTACCTTTTTTTATTTTGCCAACTACTTTTAAATCTTAAGCATCAACATTTGAGCTGTTCAAACAAAAAATGCATCAACAATTGATTTGATTTTTTCTTAATAATGTTATTGAGCATAAAATTGAGAACCCAGTGTAAAAAACAAAAGCAAAAAATTTGATTTGATTTTTATGTATTTTTTTAATAATGTTGTTGAAAATAAATTTGAGATCCCAATGTAAAATTAAAAAAAAAAAAAAAAACTGAAATTGGCAACGAACTTATGGAATTTCAACTTTTTACCTCCACGCGCCATTGTCAGAGAGTTTTTTCCCCCCACTTGTGCGTAAAAAGGAAAAAACGTCTGTGTCTCAGTCGGTAAACCTTTTATCTCATTTTCTCCCTCTTTCTCTTTTCTTTTTATTTGCCGTCTCTCTGGTTTAATCGTGTACTTCCTCTGGTTTTTCTAGCCTCTCTCTCTCTCTCTCTCTCTCTCTTTGATCTTTTCGTTTGCTCTTCCGTTTCGCCAACAAGATATAAAGTAAGAGAACATCTGTTGTGATGGAAGTTGCTCTTGAGTTTGTGTTTTTCTTTTTCATGATAACTTTGTAAGCCATTATTTTAATATTTTTCTTCCTCCACACTCTCTTATCTCTTAATAGGGTAATGCAAGTAGTTAAGTGTTTGAGGTCAGCATTAATTCCCCTGTTTTGGTTTCCTGTAGAAAAGAAAGACTGATGACTTTTGTATAATTGTGATAAGAAATCATTGCAAAGTTTTGCTTAAAACCTTCTCAAAGTTTTCATCATTCTCACTCATTTCTTGCACAATTCTTGACTTTTTGTATAATTTGGTATTTTTCAAAGTGTCAGATCTCTCATCACTGAAAACAATTTAAAAGATTGTAGATGGTTTTGTTCTGCGTTTTTCGATCTTAAACTGTAGATTTTTGTTTGTTTGATGTTTTGGATAATTGACACACAGATGAAGAAGGGATGGTGGTGAGATGGGAGGCAGTGATGTGTGGAGGAGCAGGAGATGAAGGAGAGGCAACGTTGGAGTGGTGAAGAAGATGCATTGTTACGTGCTTACGTGAGACAGTTTGGTCCGAGAGAATGGCATCTTGTCTCTGAGCGCATGAGCAAACCTTTGAACCGTGACGCCAAATCTTGTCTAGAGCGATGGAAGAACTATCTTAAGCCAGGGATCAAGAAAGGGTCTTTGACTGAGGAAGAGCAGAGGCTCGTGATCCGTCTCCAGGAGAAACACGGCAACAAGTGGAAAAAGATCGCCGCTGAAGTTCCCGGGAGGACGGCGAAGCGGTTAGGGAAGTGGTGGGAAGTGTTTAAAGAGAAGCAACAGAGAGAAGAGAAAGAGAGTAACAAGAGAGTCGAGCCTATTGACGAGAGCAAGTACGATCGGATTCTTGAAAGTTTCGCTGAGAAGCTTGTGAAAGAACGGTCCAACGTTGGCTCTGTTTCGGTTCCTGCCGCAGCGATGGCTAGTTCGAATGGAGGGTTTCTACATTCTGATCAAGCTCCTCCTCCTAATCCGGTGATTCCGCCTTGGTTAGCTACTTCTAACAATGGGAACAATGTTGTTGTGAGACCTCCCTCGGTGACTCTCACCTTATCGCCTTCCACCGTGGCTGCCTCTTCGCCTCAGCCGCCGATCCCGTGGCTGCAGCAACAGCCCGAGAGAGGCGGAGGAGGAGGAGTAGCAGAGAGCAGCCCGGGAGGTCTTGTATTGGGGAGTATGATGCCGTCTTGTAGCGGTAGTAGTAGTGAGAGCATGTTCTTGTCAGAGCTTGTGGAGTGTTGTAGAGAGTTGGAGGAAGGGCACAGAGCTTGGTCAGATCATAAGAAGGAGGCGGCGTGGAGGCTAAGGAGGCTGGAGCTGCAGCTAGAGTCAGAGAAGACGTGTAGACAAAGAGAGAAGATGGAGGAGATTGAAGCAAAGATGAAAGCTTTGAGGGAAGAGCAGAAGATGGCAATGGAGAAGATCGAAGGAGAGTATAGAGAGCAGCTCGTCGGTTTGAGGAGAGACGCCGAGGCAAAGGAGCAGAAACTGGCTGATCAATGGACCTCTAAGCATATTAGACTCACCAAGTTTCTTGAACAAAACATGGGTTGCAGGCAGATGCTGTTAGACCGGCCCCAAAACCGTTAAAACAGAATCACTAAGCTCTTCTTCTCCTCTTTGTTGTAATGTTATGTAATGTAAGCTTTTTGTTTTGTGTTTTCTTCTTTGTTTCCTTTATCATTTGGTGTCGCCAATGTTAATCTGACTTTTGCGTTCCTTAACTTGGCTTCTTATTGTATGTGTTGGTTTCTCTTCTTTTACGATTTGGTGTTGAATTTGGTTCACAGCTGCAAAACTTTCGATTGTTTATAACTTTGATTGATCAAGGCATAAAACAGATACAACTTGAAACACATTGCTATATAATAATAATTAAAGAGAAAGAGGTGTCATTATTCTTGAACTAAAGAAATGAAGAAAAAGAAACCAGAATTTTAACCATACTACAAACAGAGAATTGCCATAAGTTCTTGAAAATGTCCAAAACATAAAAAGAAGAAAAACAAAAGAGCAGCATAACGGAAGATTTTAACCCGGCTTTGAGGAATGATCTGAAAACCCCCGGCGTCGGCAGCAGCTTCTTCTCTGAACTTTGAACTCAGAAGCACTTCCTGTGAACGATCGACGGTCCTGATTCATCGTACTCTGCCTTTGCAATCCACATCTGCATAAGTTAAAAGATAGGCGTAGTTAAGCTGCAGGTTAACCAGAGACTGATGAGAATAGTGTGTGTGTGTGTGTGTACCTGCTGGAAGGTACTGAGGGAGGCCAAGATGGACCCTCCAATCCAAACAGAGTATTTCCTCTCAGGAGGAGCAACGACTTTGATCTTCATGCTGCTTGGAGCCAAAGCAGTGATCTCTTTGCTCATTCTATCGGCGATCCCCGGGAACATAGTGGTTCCACCACTGAGCACAATGTTACCGTACAAGTCCTTCCTGATGTCGACATCACACTTCATTATGGAGTTGTATGTGGTTTCATGGATACCTGCATTCTCCATACCGATCATAGACGGCTGGTAAAGCACCTCAGGGCAACGGAACCGCTCGGATCCGATTGTGATCACTTGCCCATCGGGCAGCTCGTAGTTCTTCTCGACAGCTGAGCTGGTCTTGGCCGTCTCTAGCTCCTGCTCGTAGTCAAGAGCAATGTAGCAAAGCTTCTCCTTTATGTCCCTGACAATCTCACGCTCTGCTGTTGTGGTGAAAGAGTAACCACGCTCGGTCAAGATCTTCATCAAAGCGTCGGTCAGGTCACGACCCGCGAGGTCAAGACGTAGGATGGCATGTGGGAGCGCGTAACCCTCGTAGATTGGAACAGTGTGGCTCACACCATCTCCAGAGTCGAGCACAATACCTACACACACACACACACACAGAGACATCCATAAACACAAGAAAAGGCTTTACATTTTGTTCTGCAGATGCATAAAAGATCGAAGCTTTTATCACTCACCGGTCGTACGACCACTGGCGTAGAGAGAAAGAACAGCTTGAATAGCCACGTACATGGCAGGAGCATTGAAAGTCTCGAACATGATCTGAGTCATCTTCTCACGATTGGCTTTCGGGTTGAGAGGAGCCTCGGTGAGAAGAATGGGATGCTCCTCGGGGGCAACACGGAGCTCGTTGTAGAAAGTGTGATGCCAAATCTTCTCCATGTCGTCCCAGTTGTTGACAATCCCATGCTCAATCGGATACTTGAGGGTTAGGATACCACGCTTCGACTGAGCTTCGTCGCCAACGTAAGCATCTTTTTGCCCCATCCCAACCATCACTCCGGTGTGACGTGGACGGCCAACGATGCTTGGGAACACCGCTCTTGGTGCATCGTCACCGGCAAAACCAGCCTAATTCCAAAAACAGAAACCATGTGATATACATTGTTTTTCATAGGAATCAGCAGAAGAATCTAATGAGAGAAAATGTATTTTTACCTTAACCATTCCAGTTCCATTGTCGCAAACAAGAGGTTGAATGTCTTCACCGTCTGCCATTTTTTGTTTTCCACCTTTAACATTCGAAAGAGAAAATTCAAATTCTAAATACAAAGAACAATCTTTTTTTCAACGAATCAGGAAAGAGAGAATCGAATCAAAATGGAAGAAGGCGGAATATTTCTAGATCCAGAAACTATCAACCAATTTCTCAAGATTATAAAATTCAAAACCATAAAAGAAGAAAAATTGATTTTTAGTATTAAAAACATCAGTCGTCGCGGTTGAAGATTGATCGATTAAACAAATGACAATTGGTGAGGACGATACGATTATTAAATCGATAAAACACAGATCGGGAGATTAGATAATGGGATTTGAAGGTAGATTCGAGTGAGACAAATATTGCCACCAATAGAGGAAGCAAGGATAACAAGACCCAGATCCGAAAAAAAACTAGCATGAAAGAAATCGGGACGACGATAATTGTATCAAATCGATGCAAACATACAACGTAAATTGGGTGTACGAATAAGCACAATAAATGGTCGCAAAATTACCTGAATTCGAGAGAACAAAAAAGTTTCTAGCGGCTAGAAAATTATTTGGCGTAAGGGAAGAGGAAGAGGAAGAGAAGAAGAAGAAGAGAGGAACAATTGAAGGAGAAGAGGAAAATGAGGCAGGAAAAAAAATGAAGGGCGAGTAAATAAAAAAAAACGGGTCCAAAGGCTTCGAATTCGGCACAGCTCGTTTTCTGGTTCTAAATTTATTTGAAATTGAGTCCAACCAAACAAACAAACATAAAACATTTGAAATATCGGTTTAGTGGTTTACCCCCTTTTTTTGCTTTTTTTCCTTTGGTTAAGGATTTTTTTTTCATTACAAATACAAAATTAGTAAAAGTAGCATCAAGCTGAATTTGCAGAAACATTATACTGAATGTATGTAAGATCGATTAATTATGTTTTATTCAGTGGGAAAGAAAGAAAAAAAGAAAGAAAAACGCATAAAGCAAATGTTTGATAACCGGTTGCTTTCATTATTTGAGGCTTAACCAACAAATAATATAGGCACGACCGCACGAGGGCCACTCTTTAAGCATGTAACTCCTCCAATTTCTTAGGAAGTAAATATCTGTGTGGGCCTAACTTGTCCAAATAGGCCGTACTTTTACATGGGCCGAGTACGTACGATCCCTTTGGACAGCTGAATTGATATTGAGTATGATTTAAATTTGTGGGGTCGTGTAACTATTGCAGCTAGTAGCTACTGTTGTGAGTTGTGACTTGTGAGTGACGACAGATTGTAACGATGGTGTAAACTTCCAGTATGATTTTGTATAATCAGTTAACTCATTTGTACTTATTAATCGAATACTACATTTCAAACCAACAGACTACTAGCAAAACAGAAGAAAAATAGCTTTCTATAAATTAATATCTACTGTATATGAACTATCTGTCTGAGTTATATAATATTCGAAAAAGTGTAAGCAAATAAAAAGTAGCATCTTAGACTCATTACAATACTGTATTTGTTTTAGCATTATAAAAAAAAAAGAGAGTATATGGTGGTAGTGGTACTCTATGTTTTCTTAATTTGCCACCATTCACACGAGATTTACTTTTCATATGTCAAAAAAATACCATGAAATTCACCAATGCATATTTAAACAGAAAAGGTGACAGAAAACAATTAGGGAAGAAAATTTTCTTTCACTCAACTAATTGTTTATTTTTTTTCTCAAATTTCACGAAACATTATTCCTATTTTGTCTTATATTCCAGGATTTCATTTAGTTACCATTAGAATACTTAGAAAGTGAGTAATATATATGTATGAAATCATATAATTATTATTATTGAAATTGACCAAAACATGTATGTATATATATAGTCTAATTTATGGTATTGATTTAACATAAGTGTATTAGTTGTTCAGAATACTAATCAAGTCCACACTGGCTTAACATAAGAACAATGAATCCCTTCAAAATTTAGCACATCGGGCAAAATTATTTTAATTCCTTTTAGAAAAAAAAAAAACATTTTATTCAGAGTAAAAATTTTAGAGTTGCTCTTTATAACACAAAGCGTTATTTAACAACAAAATAAGGTGATCACTCATAAATATAAGTTAGATACGAAATTAAAGTCTTAACAACGGCAACAATATATTTTTTCCAGGAGAGAAAAGGTTAAAATGCAGAAAGAGCACATGGAGTTTGGAAACGTAAAGGCAGACGTCAATTTGGTGCTTAACTTGCGAGAAGCAGAAAGGCATCGGCGATAATTCGATTACTTTATCGTCGAGATTAATTAATAAACGATAAAATAGATATTGTAACGGTATTATGCCGCATGATGTCACATCAGGTCTCCTTCGGAATCAAATAGAAGGTTTCAAATACGTTATGTATGCCTTTAGACTCTCCCTAACCCACAACCAACAAACACAATAAACTCGCTCCAAATCTCTCATCTCTAAACAAACCTGAAAAAAATGCTAAAAGAAAAAATAGGAAAAAAATAACAAAAAATAAAAGCTGACAATTTTCCTGATTAATATTCTTTACCACGTTGGATCTATCTACAAGGGATCAATCAATCATTAATTATCATTCTTCTTATTCTTCTTCTCTTCTCATTCTCTCTCTCTCTCTCTCTCTCTCTCTCTCACAAGAACAAGAGTTTTGTGTTTCTTCTTTCCGTTTGGTTGAGTTTCTGGAGAGTTTTGTAGATTTATAGGTATGTCGGAGATCACGAGCCTGAAGCAGGAGGAAGATGTAACGTTAGGTAAGGTTTCGGAGACGAGATCAGAAGACCAGTTTTCGGACAATATACACGTGCCGGAAATTTGTCGTAAAAGGAAGCGATATGAAAGAGAAGAAGAAGAAGAAGTTGTGGAGGAAGACAATGACGGATTCAAAACACCGACTCGTCCGGAGAATAGAATCCCTCAGGTCAGAGAATGCCCGCCGGCACCGAGGAAAGGCGAAAAGGAATATCAGGTGATGCACAGAGGTAAAGCAATGTGGTGCCGGAGACGGTTGAATTTCTCGCCGGAAGATGCCGTCAGCTCGTTTATAACGGATTTGCAGTGGAGAACCACGACAATGACGATCAAGAAATAATTAAGATGCAAGAAATATTATTAGCTTTAGTTTTTTTTAATGATTTTGTTTTGACCATTTTTAGGTCACGTTTGGAAAATATCTGAACGTTTTTTCTTTTGTTTTGCAAAACAGACAAATTAGGATAATCGATTAAATTGGTATTTTGAATTGAAGTGTTCTTGATCCTCACAAATATAGACTTCTGTTTCGAGATGATGATTATTTGTCCATTGTTAGTTTTTTTTTTTTTCTTTTTTTTTACTTATGATCTCGATCGATGATTTTTTTTTCTGTATGTATTGTTTGTTATTTTATTTTTATTTTTTTAATAGTTTACACACAGCTAATTGCTTATGTTGCTATATGTTTAAAGATTAAACTTGTTCAGTGGTTCTCAAAGTCTAAGGAACTTAAATATCTTTTGTACCTTTAAACCGTATACAATCGAATTATTCGTATGACAAGAGAGTTTTACGTTTGTGAAGTGTACATTCAGCTAGTATCAAGCAACGATGTAATCAAACCAATAGGCAATAGCCTTGAGCTGTAAGCTACGTTACCGATTTGTTGACAATTGTATTTTTATTAATATAGATAGTATACTTGTTTACCAATATCCATTCGCAATGAACGAAGATGATATTGTAAAGTTAAAGTAAGTAAAAGAAAGAGAGAGAGAAACAATCAAAGTAGAAAAGGGAGAGAAACATGAAGAAGAAGACAGGACAAGAAAAGAGAATGGATATAGAATTTTATCAACGCTTTTGGAGTCGAGGCCTTATTTAAGTTCGTTCGGCTTTAAAGTTGGAACATCCAACGCTAATTTTATTGAAAAAGCCTACGACGAGAACTCTCAATCGTATCGTGCCTTAAGCTTCTTCCTTTTTCTTATGGATCTTCAAAATCTTTTCTGTTTAATATATTTTTCTTTTTGTTATTTATTTCTTTTGTTGCCGTTATGTTCGTTTCGTCTATGTTACTCTCTTTCTTTTATATGTAGCTTTCGGTTTTGTTGACCTGACTCCTAATTTGTTAATTAATTGACCATTTATTAATCAATTTGATTGCAGCTTAAATGAAACGTTATGGTTTACAAAAAGAAAAGATAATAAGAGATGGGAAATAAACTTACAACATCGGACTCTGCCTAATTAATACTCGATTATCATGAAAATTAGCTCATAATGGTAACTAAGACTCTAAATTTAACACACAATATTATATCAAGATTTTAACTATTGTTTGTTCTTCTTTCAATTAATTGTTAGTGAATAATTAATTGATCTTGGTGATACCCTTGCCATTTAATTTATTGTTTGTTGTTTAGAAATGTCATGAACAGTTATTTTCTTAAATTGTCTTTTATATTCTTCTTTCCTTTTTTCTGTCGATCATTGTGTATGATGGAGTAACTAAGGAGACTATACGTAGAAGAATATTGGGATGAATTTTTGCTACAAATATTTTTCAGTCAAATTCTACCACAACTAATTGAGGAGACTATCATGCATACGATATATAGAACAATATTGGGATGAATTTTTGCTACAAACAATGTTTAATTAAATTATACCACAACTTAATTGGTTTCTCATGAAAGACGTGTGACAGATTTGTGACATCAATTCGTCACAAATCAATGGCTACATACAATATTGCTCTTAAGCCAATCAATAAATTACGATAGAATTGCATTAAACATGTAAAATTTCACAAAATTCATCTAATATCAGACATACATTTGTTTGGGATTTGTAACATATGAAATAGCAATCGATTAATTGAAATCTATCGCTAGTCCGTGTACTACTACTGAAAAATTATTCTGCAATGAAATTACATCAAAATCTTTACCCTCAAGCTATTGTTTTTGACTGCAGATAACAAGTTATCTTTATCTTTTACTAGGGAGAAGTCCGCGCGTTGCGCGGAAACTCGTTCTTATTAGTTTTCAAAAAAATATTTCTTATTCTTAGTACTTTATGCTTGACAAGATTATGCATTTAAATTTACTACGTGGTAGGTTCTTTTTTGTTCGAACTAATATTTTTTAATAATGTTTCTATTTGATATGACTTAATTAAATATTATATGTTAATTATATATCATTGAAAATTAGAAATATTATAGTGAAATTTAATCATTTTGTAATGTAGTTTTATGAAATCCCGAGAATAATTTGAAACACTTAACAACTGTTGTTAGAAACAATTGTGTAAAGTTTATTGTATTGAAGGTTGTGGCCATTTCTTGTTTTTCTTTCATAACTTGTTTTTGCATTGAGAGTTTTTTAGTGGTGTAGCCAAATCCTCTAATTATATAATCAAAAAAAAAAAATTTCAAATTTGTTTTTGTTGATTGTATAGTTAAACTTTTCTTCAAAATTCATTGAAATTAATTTTAATATGATTTTTAATAATTAGCTTTTGTTAAAATACATATATTATTTTTTGTTAAAATACATTTTTTTTTCTTCTAATTAATGTCGAATAAAATATTGAGTGTTTTAATTGAACAAAACTATATATGTTAGTAGACCAAAAAATGATAATGAATAACATAAGGACTGATTTGGTGAGGAGGACCATGTAATCACAATTAATCTTAATATTTTTTATTTTCTAATCAAATAAATTTTATTATGAGTAAATGTGTAGTTAATGTACATATCAAAGTAGATAAGTGGTTTTAGAAAAATCAAAATAAATAAATATTTTATAATTTACATTTTATACATGGTTTATAGTTTTTCTAATAAATATGTACTTAATATACATATTAATATAGAAAAGTGATTTTTAAAAAAAATCAAAACAAATAAATATTTTGAAAGTTACACTTTTCACATGATTTAGATGTTTTCTTGTTGATTTTATAGTTAAACTTTTTTAAAAAAAAATTGATATGGTTTTTAAATTTTAGCTAAATTTTAAAAAATTTACCAGAACACCAAACAAGTCACTTCCGCTAAACTTTATACGAGCATCGGAGCATATCATTTTTTTTTTCGATTCCAAATTATTTGACCCATACCTTCGAAAAAACAGCTTAGCCATTTGTAGAATCAATGTATGTGAAACTCATGAATGACCAATGAAATTGAAATACTTAGTAATTATAACTGAAACAATTGACTTAATAATTTAAATAAATAAATTGTTGTTATTTCGAAATAAACAATTAATTTATATGTGAAAATAAGAGAGTTGTCAAAAATTTGTTTTACAAAAATAAGTATAATATAAGCAAATTATAAAAAAAATATATGCGAAACATAAGAAAAACATAATAAATATTACAATTTTATCATGTTTTGCTAATATATAATTTCTTTTTAAATTGATCTATTTTACTCTTCATTTATATTTTTCTTTCTCGATGAGTTTCACATAGACCTATTATCACATGGATCTACTTAGTTTTTATCGATTCCTCTTCATTCATCTTTTCCCCTTCTCGACATAAAGAATACCAAAATCAATAACATGAACACGCTGTGAGTTGCCAACGAGATCACGTATGGTTATTAAGTAAGAGAGCTTCCTAAAAGGGCAACACGCGAGATAAAGCTGGTGAGCCTTAAGCACAGCCGCATTTACTCACAATCCCTTTGTAAATCTGTCTTATGGCTCCAGCTAACCGGGCCTCGAGACCATTAGCGAAACAATGAGCTAGTCTCTGACTCTCTGGCTACCATTACCAAACGGTGTCAAATGCTCCCTGATCTGCTTCAACAACTGACCAGCACAACGATCATCAGCTGCAACAGCTTGAGCACAATGTATCAATATCAATAGACTTCTCAAATCCACATCTTTTCCCCTTCTTGCCATGTTTTCATCGATCTTATCTTCTTCATATATCTTTTTTCTTCTCGACATATTTTCATCGATCTTATCTTCTTCATAAATCTTTTTCTTTCTCGACATCATCGAACTTATCTTTTTCCTTCTCGACAAGTTTGAGGTGTCCACTAACATAGCAAGCTTAGAGGAGTTCAAGAAATCGTAGATGAACATGCCTCAAAAATTATATATACGGTTAGTATATTCTCTGTTTTCATTGATTAGTACAAATCTACATAACACAAGTATAACACAAATCGACAAATCTATTGTATAATACAAAAATTTAATTGATTAATACAAAACTACATAAAAACAAGTGTTTGTACACAATACAATATTTGTACAAAATTCCATATTGGTACAAAATACAGTATTTGTACATAATACATTCTTATATACATTATACATTATTTATACGCATCTACAAATGTATAATTACAAGTATTTATACACACGTATAAAAATGAATATGTACACGTGCGTATTCACATTATACAAATTACAAACTTATATAAATAAATAACTAAAAGATAAACCCACCTAAAAATTGTATAATTTTACGAGCATATCATTTTTTGTTTGTTTACGATTCCAAATTATGTCACCCAAAACCATCGAAAAAACAGATTAGTCATTTGTAGTGTGATCATAGAATGCTTCGGGCCTTTGGGCTTATCCCATCAAATAGAAATCAGTTCTAAAGTAATTAAGTTTTAACTGGAACAATATAAAAGCCCAATAAATATTTTAGCTAACAGGCCCAATAGATAGAAAATCTTAGGGTTTTTCCTTTTGTCGCTGTATATAAACAAAATGCTCTTTTTTTTTTTCCTTCTTCTTCCAAGTGATTGTTGTTTTTCGCTGCGGCTGCTTCTCCATTGCAGGAGGTTGATCCGAGTAGAAAGGTATTGAAATCTGATCAAAGCCTCTCCCTTTCTCGTTCGTATCATTGTTTAGGTTCCAAATTCGATTTCTTTAAGAAGCTATGTAATGATTCAGTATCCCAATCTTTGAGTTTTTGCAGAAGAAAATGACCACACCACAAGTGAAGACCGGTTTGTTCGTTGGATTGAACAAAGGACACGTCGTCACCAGACGTGAATTGGCTCCTCGTCCCAATTCCCGCAAAGGGGTATGTATAACTCTCGCTTCCCTCCGATTTATAGTCTGAAAGATTGCTTTTTTGAGCTAAATCTGTCATGGTTTCTTACTGAGATGAGCTTAGAAATGGGAATGTCACTTACTCTGTTTCTTCAGCATGTGGATTCGTAGTTTTACTAGAAGTTGAAATGTTGGGTTTTTTACATGTAATCTTTGTTGATTACTGATTGGATTGATGTGTATTGTAGAGAATTACCAAGAGGACGCTTTTAGTCAGAGGCGTGGTAAGGGAAGTTGCTGGATTCGCACCTTATGAGAAGAGAATCACTGAGCTTCTCAAGGTTGGCAAAGACAAGAGGGCTCTCAAGGTTGCCAAGAGGAAGTTGGGGACTCACAAGAGAGCCAAGCGAAAGAGAGAGGAGATGTCTAGCGTTCTCCGCAAGATGAGGTACTATAAACCCAGTTATTTGGTTTCATTTGCCTTCTTCACAGAAGTTTCAGTGACATTTTCTCTTCATTCTCATGATGTTTTTATCTTTTGCCATAAATAGTCTTTTGTTTGGTTAAGTGTTTTGAGTTTCTTAGGACAGAGTGTGTTATATGATCCTTTTCAATCATACTTTTTACCTGAGAATTGAACCGAACATATCAGCTTAGATAGGAAAGAGTGTTGTTTGGCGAATTGAAGTAAGGTTTACTTAAATTTGGTTTTTGTTTATTGACTACTTGCAGGGCTGGTGGAGTCTCTGAGAAGAAGAAGTAAACATCTTGATCTTCTTCTGTGTTATGGGAGATTTTGCTATTTTTTTGTTTGGAACTCAGCGTGTGCTCTTGCAAATCAGCTTTATGCCTAAAAACCTTGTCTTGTGTTTCTTAATTATTGATCTTTTAAAACTACTACTTTCTTTTGTCCGTATTTTGTTCGTTTAGAAATTTTATCAAAGATGTCCCAAGGATCTCAGCCCAATAACAACCAAATAAACTTTACTGTAGTATTGATCTATAATTATCTGTGTTAGTTATGGCCTTTATATCCGATGTTTTTAATCATCTTTTGTGTTGTATAATCTCGTGATAAGGATTTACACATCCCAAAGTTAATTTAATATCTGTTTCAGATGTATGATTGCGCCTAAATCTTTTGGATAATTGTTTTCCAAAAAACAGAAGGGATTTTTTTTTGTAAATACAGATGTAGGCTAGTGTACTTTTAAAAGTATGGGTAATAAAGGAATCTTTGGTCTGAATAAGAAGAACGTGTGTGGTTGATGACAACGTGTGGAAGAAGCGTGACAAGGTAATACTACTAAGAGATTATAATCTCTTCACCACTTTATCCACATGTATGATCCTTATATCTACATCGATCAGTTTCAGACGCCCAAAAGATGATAGAGACTCTAGATCCTTTTATATACTTTTATATATGGAGTTATCGACAGTATATTTCGATTATACATATGTGAAAAATGTGATGCGAGTTAGTTAAAATGCGAAACTTCTAGATAACCGACTAATATGAATACAATTTGGCTAAATGTAAATATGTAAGTACAAATTCATGTTCAAGTCATGTGGTAGATATTGAAATATACAGTGTAATTTAAAATGTTTTGGTTCCCGACACGAAGAGTTTATGAATTAAAAGGTCTATAATTTTTTGGTTATAAGAAAATAAAAGAAAAGTTCATGTTTAATTTTAATCTTTAGAATATCCATTGGAAACTTGTGGCTTCTACATATTATAGACGTTGTTGTCTAAGCCGCCACAATATCCTTATTTTACAAGACACAAAAAGATGAAGTTTTGCCGTTTTGGTCTTTTGGTACTCGCTAATTGGAAACCTTTTTCTCAGCTTCTCTCACATTTCATGTTCTGATGAGTACCATTTACACCCTTTTAATTTATATATCAAGTATAGTCTAACCAGATCTGAACAAGTTCGGTCTAAACCAGTGCCGTGCCAAATCATTGGAGGGCCGTATCAAGCCATTGGAGGACCAGAGGCCAATTACATTAAAAAAATGTTGCTTTTAAAAACTTCCTTTCGCCTATATCTATTTTGCTTTTATTTATTTATTAGATCTTTGTTTAATTGTATGTAACAAACAATATAAAAATATCAACAAGTAATACTCGTAGTTGTTTACATAGTTAACGTAGCTGAGTGTAGAGAATAATGCTTTGAAATCTATATTATTCAAATTTTGCACCTTTTTTTTTTTTAACACTACCCTAGCCAGTATCAAACTTGGGAAGACCCTTGGCCCTTGGGGACCTACACAAGTGTCAAGACAAAACAACAGTTGAGCGAGAGAATGATTCATATTGTAGTTATATGTCTTATAAAGCTTTACCACCAAGAATTTCAACACATAAGCTTATAAAAGTTGTATGTTTATTTTGAACATATACTCTTTAAAACTTGTACATGAAAAAAAAAAATTTGTGAGGTGTTTCTTTATTTATAGTCACAGGGAAGTAAGATATTATTAACATGCTGTAAAAGTGAAAGCTGGTATAGTACACAAATATGCTGGTCGTCGTCAATAGGTCTGGGCACAAGTACCCGTTACTTGCTCAAAACCCGTGACCCGCCCCGTACCCGCCTTATCAAGGCAAGTACCCGTTTAGAACAAGTTGGATAACAAGTCGAAAAATGTTATTATTTGCAACTGAGGGGCAAATATCAAGTCGTAATTTTTATGCTGATATTTGCCCCATTTTGATCCGCCCCGTTTAGTATTGTTTAAAATTCAAATATATAACCCAAATGTTTATTAAATCCAAGCCC
>OVBJ01001120.1:0-33902 GCA_900406535.1 Noccaea bulbosa
ATCCTGACTCTGTTTCATCGCGCTCTGGGGTCTTTTCTACATCTTCTTCCCCGGTTTCGCGGACCGGGGAGTCGAAGGCTAGATTCCTTGGGTTAGAGTTTTTGCGTCGCGCGGCGCCTCGCGCTTCTTTCTCCTTGAGTTGGGCTCGCAAGGTTTCGAGCTCTNATTAGCGTACTGTTCAAGGTTTCCTGCTCTTCGATGCGCTTCTGAAGAGCGGCGATTGTCTCTGCTTCATTCTGGCTCGCTATTCCGTTTCCCTTATCTATTAGGGTAGCCGAGCCGTCTCCGATCTGGTCTCCGTCAGTGGTCATTTTTCTCGAGCTATCTTAGTGTCTTCTAGCGCCAAATTGTGCGAGCCGAATATGCACAATGGTTCTTGGTTCGTTTTCGAGCCGTGAATTCAACAAGTAAAAGACAGTTCGATCCAAATGATGGTTTTCTTATTAGCTGTTTCGAGAGCTACAAAGTTTGTGGCGTTTTTGCTATGTAGAAGTGTCCCTTAAATAATGACTATTCTCCTATTTATAAGAGAATAGGAACCGACTTTTACAACCGACTTTTACACGAAATGTAAACTTTCCTTTTCTGCTCGCGCCACTTTCCTTTTCTGCTCGCGCCACTTTCCTTTTCTGCTCGCGCCGCCTTCAATTAAGGCTAATATTCAGTCGTGGGCTTTCTTCGGTGGGCCTTGGCTCGGGTCGCTTCGTTAGACGTTGGTTCGGCCCACCAAGACAAGCCGGTTTGGCTCATTAATATAGACCGTCGGTTCGGCCTGGCTTGGTTTAGTCTGGCCCGACCTTTTTCCATTATTTTCCTACTCCAAACGACAGTGTCTTGGGGAGGAATCCGACCCCAACAATAGGCCACTAGTGCATTAGGCGTGAGATGAGCTTTGTTGCTGGATCGGGACGGATACAGACCAAGAATGCCACTGGAGGCAGAGTTGGCTAGGTTACCGTGGTGTGGTGATGGCAAAAATGGCATCGGTGGAGCAGCGTACATTGGATGGCCCTGGTATGGAAACGAGTACGGATATGCTGGAGGTCCGTAGAGCCATGGTTGTGTCCAGTTGTGACCAGTGTTGTGGTGACGTCCTCTGCCAGGATGATTGCGACCACCACAACCGCGGTTTCTGTTGCTTCCACGGCCGTAGGAGTTGCCGGTGGAAGTGTGATTCTGGTAGGAGGCGGTTTGTGGTGGTGCAGATGTGTGGAGGATCTGAGAGGAGGAAGCGTTAGGTGAGGCGGTTTGAGTGCTTAGAGATGTGATCTTCTTCCATCTGGAGCATGGATCTCGCAGCAGCAAAGGTGGGAAAAGGACTCTTGTGTTTGATGATGTTTAGTATGTAGTCATACTTTTCAGACAAGCCGTTGAGCATGTACATCACAAGAGAGCGGTCAGAAATGGGTAAGTCCACGTTAGCCAGCAAATCGAAGAGAGTTTTGAGCTTCTGGCACTATGCCGATGGTGAGAGTATGAAGCTCTGTGTCGTATTGGATGGCACGAGCTTCTTTGTTATCGCGGAAAAGGTTCTCAAGAGAGATCCAAAGATCGCTAGGAGAGCAGTTTTTGGTGATGATTGTGTCGATGAGAGAGTCAGAGATTGTGCCGAAGATCCACATCTTGACGAGACCATCACGTTCTTTCCAGGGAGCATCAGTGGCTGAGGAGGGAGGGGAGGAGCCATCGAGATGACCAAGGACACCGAAGGTGAGACAATGAGTCTCAAAGAGCTCTCTCCAAGTGTCATAGTTGAGCTTTGTCATGTCAAAGGTGAACGGGACATCGACTTTGATTTGAGAGATACCAAAGACATGCTCTGATCCTGTAGCGGGTGTAGCAGTGGTGGCCATGGTGAAAGAGAACGAGAAGGAGAAGAAGAGAAAAAAAAAAAAAAAAAAAGGGGGGGGGTATTGGGTAGGTTATGTTAAGGCTGTTGATACCATATAAGAATGTAATAAGCTCTGCAAGCCTTTGTGTTATTAGGGTCACACTATATAAAGAGTTACAAGAGATCTCCCTAGTGATTACACAAGATTCGCAGTTATGATACAATATATGCAATCGGGATAAGTATGGAATAATAGATATTCTAGTTGTTTTTTTTTTTTTAGAAAAATGATTTTTGAAAAAAAAAAAAACTCAACCGGGTTGTGACATGTGCAGAAATGTATCAAAGAAACTCGTCCAAAACTTCTTCGGGAAGAGATTCATCATGTTGAGTTTCTCCACGTATATATGCCATACATATAAATAATTTTTTGTTTTCTTTTTTATAAAGATATATATATGCTCTAAGTAAAATTACCTTTAAACGGAACCATTTAACTTTTTAGGATTTACGATGTAAAAATACAAGTATACTCCTGGGCTCAAAAGCAAATTGCCCAGTAAGTTTATTTGGGCCGCTCATATTGACTCCTTTAACAGTGCTTTGAAGCAGATTTATTTTACAGTCATCATGTCGACATTGGTTTTCCTTTAGAAAACGACGCAGTTTTGTTCTTTATCTGATTCATTTCGTTTTCCCAGCGCAAATTGCGCCTTTGGCCGGAAAAGTGATTGGAATCGGGAAAGATTAAGCTGTATACAGTACTCTCGAATACCGGCGAAGATATGAAGATTGATCTGAATAAGGTGGCTCGTAAGATCGAGGTGGATAATCGTATCCCTCTCCGTAATTACTACCGCATCGCCGATAATCTTCTCCGGCAGGTATGCTCCGATTTCGAAACCGATGATTCCAATCTCCGTCTCAAATTCATGTTAACCTTTTCTAGGATTTGATTTCGCGGTTAGCAAGTCTAGGAACTGGAGAATGTAATTCTTTTTCATTTTAATTTTCTTAAAGGTTACTACTACAGGTGTCTCGAATTAGATTTTGAAGTTTATTGGATCGTTGATTGATTTTATAGTTCCTTAGGTTTTAGTTCAAATGATCTCGTAGAGAAACATGTACAAGCGTTCCAATTTAAGCAGAATCAGTTTGAACTTTGTACAAAATCAATAAAAACTTGTTTGAACATTTGTCAGGCCAGCATATATCGCGAAGAGAAGAATGTTGTTGATTTGTATATCATGCTTCTTAGATACTCAAGGTGAGTTGCAATTTGCAGAGTATCACTATATGTATTTTTGAGATTTTATATATATATATATATATTTCATTTCCCATGCAAAAGCTACAAGTTTGTTCTTTGTTTTTTTTCGCAGTTTGATTTCTGAAACAATTCCTTTCCATCGAGATTACCAGGCTTCGCTTCCGCAAGAAAGACTTGGGAGTAGGAAGGTCAGGTATTCCTAGTTTCTCCTTCAAGTGTTTGTTTAGTGTCACCAGACATGGTAACATTCTCAAAAGTGGGCCTTCTTTTTTTTTCTTCTCCAACAGAGGCTGCGCGCTGTGATCAACGAGCTCGAGTCTCTGAAACCGGAATTCAACCGGTTAGTGGATAAGCTAAACAGAACTGACGATGAATCATGTAGTTCAGATGCTGTTGAATGGCCTCCTGTCCACAGAGCTTCATACTACAGACCTGATATTAAGAAGGTCTTAAGACTTGAAATTTGCATCTTCATCATCCACGCTACTATTCTCCTGAAGCTTTAGATCCATGTGCTTTCTTCTTACCAGCATCGTTTATTCTTTCTTCTTTTTTTTCCTTGGATGCAGCCAGCCTTACCGACAACATCTCAACCTTCCTCGACGTATAACAATAGTCTGACTTCATCTTCAAATCGTACTCAGATTGATCAGCAATTCCAGAAGCTGTGAGTCTTCTCCCTTAGTAAAGTTTGTCAGTAATTCTGTTTAATAGGAACCCAAACACCATAACTTCTCTCTAAGCTGAGAAATAGGGGCATTGGTTTTCTTGCTTTACCTCTGTTTTTGCGTCCCCGATAAAATTGATGATGTTTATGTCATCATTACCAAAGGCAAATTGCAATTCTGATGGACTAAACTGCTAATGCTGCGTGCATTATCTGTTTTATGGTATCATGTTTGATGATACTTGTCGTTTGACTTATGTCGAATTTATCTTTAGTTTTTTTCTAAAAATTGAAACAAGAAATGGGTATATATGACTCAGTTTATTATGCATATTAATCCGAGATGATCACTGAGAGTTTAATTGTGCTCCTGAACCTGCAGATCTTTTGATTTTCTGCCTCCAAACCAAGCAACCTTGTCTAGACATTCATTTCTTGGTCCAAATGGTCTTAAAAGTCAATGGGTTGCACCCAAGTCGGAGATAAAGGTAAAAAACTTGCTGATCGTTTGTTATCTTTCCCACGTATTCTCACGCTTTCCTTTTCTTCGTCGTCCAATCCAATATTAATTTGAGTTTAGGAGTTGAGAAAAATCTTTATTCTGTATGAAATGACAGGTTCAATATCCGAGTAATACCGATTGGAGTTCTGCTGAAAACTCAGGGTAAGTACTTATCTTATGTTCCCCTTTTAAGAATCTCTTTATAGAAGTCATGGCTACTTCTAACTTTCTCCATGTATCTCTACAGTCTGATTGACGCTGGACTTAGCGGTTCCTCAGCGTCAATTAATGGTGATTCTCAAGGTGTCTCAACGCTGAATTCTGTGCTCTCCTTAGATGATGGTCGATGGCAGCGTCATTCCGAGGCGGTAACTTCTCAGTTCGTCAGTGATGCAACTGAAGACCCCTTTCAGTTTGTCGGTATGAAGCAACCTACCCCTCCTCCTGTGCTTGCCCAAGTGCATCAAGAGGTAGCCCAAATTTGCCCATCTAAAGTAGCTGATCCCAGACCAGGACCTGCGCTTCCTCCTTTAGAAGAAAAAGAGGGTAGCAATTCTTATCAGCATTTGCATGTTGTAAGTTCCGCCTATTTCTTCTTCTATTTTTTTTTTTTTTTTTTTTTTCAAAAATCCATCANGAGAGCAAAATACAAATTTGAGATGATAATCCCTGATTACTCTAACTACGTATGTGTTCAAGAATGAGCACATTAATAATCCTGAAACTATTGTATGGAAAATATGTTATAGTCAAGTATCGGATTCATACCCATTTAACTAACTCTCTCATAAGCTTTGCTGGAATTTGCTCTGTTTCAGTGGAAATCCTTTCTTATCACTCATGTTAATTTAATACTAATGTCGTCTCCCTTTGTTATGAATTTGGTGAAGCCTGTGCGCATAATGGAAGACTTCTTAAGGCTAGCTCGGTCAAACACAGAAAGGAATCTAGAAACTTGTGGAGTGCTTGCTGGCTCTCTGGTGAGTATACGGAACACACCTGTGCGTTTGTTCTCTCATTTCATGATCAGCTCAAATTGATCTCGCCACCACTTATATTCGGTTTCTTCCCCCTTTTTGCAGAAAAACAGGGTTTTTCATATCACTACTCTCATAATCCCAAAGCAGGAGTCTACCTCAGATTCTGTATGTTTTCTTAATCATCACGAGTTTATTTTAATTCTCTTCTCTCACTTAGTCCATCTCCATTTGTTAATTTACTACAGTGCCAAACACTAAACGAAGAAGAAATATTTGAAGTACAAGACAGACTATCTCTATTTCCCTTGGGTTGGATTCATGTAAGCTCTCTCATCCTCATCAACCAGCAAATCCATATCATCTACTTCACGCTTATTGTGGTTTACAGATAATGCTTAATTGCAATATAAACAAAAAGATGTTCCACTTTGTAGTTTTCTTTTCCGGATTTTGACTTTACTAAAAAGCTAATCGGAACAACTCTGAATCTGGTTATCGATTCTTCTGGCTAATAACATTTCTGTTTTTGGTTTCAGACACACCCTACACAAACTTGCTTCATGTCATCAGTTGATCTTCACACACACTACTCGTACCAGGTAACAAAAACTTCCCCTTGAAAATTCACTCTATCTGAAAAACCACTTATGATGCAATTATAGTCGGACCATTGCAATTTCATATGTCCCGGCAGATAATGCTACCGGAGGCAGTGGCAATCGTGATGGCTCCAACAGACGAATCAACACCTCACGGAATATTCCATCTCTCTGATCCATCGGGTGTATCAGTGATCCGTAACTGCCAGCAACGAGGTTTCCACCCGCACGAAGAATCAGAAGACGGTAACCCGATCTACGAGCATTGCTCACACGTCTTCCTCAATGCCAAACTCAAATACGAAGTCCTCGACCTCCGCTAAACACATCCAACCCTTCTTATCTTTCCCTTGAAAGCTTTTAACTTTGAAAGAAACACATTACATACAATACCTCAGAGATCACAAATGTCTTCAGCCGTACATATATAATATGTGTATACCTCTTAAAGTCTAAACTTGGCTATAAGCCAACTTGAGTGATGATTGTGTTTATGATATTTGTTACTCTCAAACTAAAACGGATGTACTTTTTCATTCCGTATATACCATTGATTCCAAGTTTTCTAAAAAATGTTTTTTTTTTTATGATGATAGTTGTAGTTTAAAATTATGAAGAAAATTAGTATTCAAGTGTTAGGAGACTAGAATCAATAATGAGTCAACTTGGTCTCCCCTGAGAGACTGTAATCTTAATTTATTTTTTTTCCTAAGATTTACCAAATCTATTTGTAAACCAACGAAATTCAATCTCTCTAGTCTCTCTACTTTTTTTTCCTCTTTTCTCGTTCCCCCTCTACTTCGTCTAGGGTTTATATCCTCTATCTATCCGCCGATTCTATACGTACACCTTTTTCCTTTTTAACATATATTACAGTCTTTTCATCGGCTTATTTTTCAGTGTCTTTCATCATCAACCGGCACGAAGGAGAGAAGAGAAGGATTTTGAAGCAGCCATGTCTTTGAGACCCAACGCTAGGACTGAGGTTCGCCGGAACCGCTACAAGGTGGCGGTGGACGCCGATGAAGGACGGAGGAGGAGAGAGGACAACATGGTCGAGATCCGTAAGAGCAAGCGTGAAGAAAGCTTGCAGAAGAAGCGTCGCGAAGGTCTTCAAGCCACGCAGCAACCTCAATTCGCTCCTTCCGCCGCTTCGACTGTCGAGAAAAAGGTGAAATCACTATGGATCTGGAATCCGATTTTAGGGATTTGTGTTGGATTTTGAACTGATTTAGATGGTTTTCGATTTTGTCTTTCTAAGTTGGAGAGTTTGCCTTCCATGATTGGTGGTGTATGGTCAGAGGACCGAAACTTACAGCTCGAAGCCACTACTCAGTTCCGGAAACTGCTTTCTATTGGTAATTTTGCTGATATCTCTATGGGGTTTCAAGCTTAGATTCGATTCGAGAAGTTCTTGAATATTTTGTGTGTTTTTTTACTTTGGTAGAGCGTAGTCCTCCAATTGAAGAGGTGATAGAAGCTGGTGTTGTGCCTCGCTTTGTGGAATTTCTCATGAGGGAGGATTATCCACAGCTCCAGGTTTGTTGCATCCATGGTGTATCTGTCACATTTGTTTAGAATTATCGTTTTGATAATTAATACTTTGTATGTGTGTGGCTACAGTTTGAAGCTGCTTGGGCATTGACGAACATTGCTTCTGGGACTTCAGAGAATACAAAGGTGGTCATTGAACAAGGTGCTGTTCCGATCTTCGTTAGACTGTTGGTTTCTCAGAGTGATGATGTCCGTGAGCAGGTAAAATATGCGTCTATGTTTTTTGCTCCTTACAGAATCTCAGAGACTAAGTATCTTCTAAAGTTTAATTTCTTTCATCTGTTTATGTGTAAGGCTGTTTGGGCATTAGGGAATGTTGCTGGTGACTCTCCACGGTGCAGAGATCTTGTACTAAGTCAGGGAGCTTTGTTACCACTGCTCTCTCAGTTGAATGAGCATGCCAAACTCTCAATGCTGAGAAATGCTACTTGGACCCTCTCAAACTTCTGCAGGGGAAAGCCACAGCCTCCTTTTGACCAGGTTTGTCTCTCATTTCAGTCTTGTCCTCTGCATGTTTTTTTTTTTTTTTTTATTGATCATGGAAGATTTTGTAATTTCTCTGATCTCTCAAGAACAGGTCAGTCCAGCACTTCCAGCCCTTGAACGCCTGATTCATTCCACTGACGAGGAAGTGTTAACGGATGCCTGTTGGGCCCTCTCTTATCTCTCTGATGGCACAAATGACAAAATCCAATCTGTCATTGAGGCAGGTGTTGTTCCTCGGCTTGTGGAGCTTCTCCAGTGAGTTTTCTTAATCCTGTGTTTCACATTGCTTTTGGACATGATGATGTGTTAAGTAATATCATTGAATTTTGATTCGCTGTAGGCATCCATCACCATCTGTGCTTATTCCTGCGCTCCGTAGTATCGGTAACATTGTCACTGGTGATGATGCACAGACACAGGTATACTTATTGTTCTGTAGTTTAAGTCATTTCTATTCAGTATACATGTTCCACTCTTCCATGAACATTAATGGGAAGAATGATACACCACTGGCTTAGCAGCTGAACGTACAGTTGTGATGACTGTACCTCATCAGATTAAATCACCTTGAGAATGCTACCTGTACCTCTTGAACGTGATCTATCATTTCTTCTTAAATTTGGTTTACCCTAGTATCAAGCACGTTTTCTTTCATAGTTACCCTAGCACAAAGCTCATCCCAAATTGTGCACATGATGTATAATGCTTTTGAGACTCTCAAACATATCACCGTTCTCTTTCTTTTTTGGTTGGTTCTGAGCTGATGAAAATTTCTCCTGCAGTGTGTAATTAGCCATGGTGCACTCCTTAGCCTTTTGAGTCTTCTGGCTCACAACCATAAGAAGAGCATTAAAAAGGAAGCTTGCTGGACAATCTCAAATATCACTGCTGGAAACAGGGACCAGATTCAGGTGAACTTTTACTGAAAATTGATTTTTATCAGTTTCAGAAGACTTACGTTGTTCGAAGAAAGATTTTATGTGTGTTTTGTTGTCTAATATTTCGTTCTGTAACGCAGGCTGTATGTGAAGCTGGTTTGATTTGCCCTCTTGTCAACCTGCTTCAAAACGCAGAGTTCGATATAAAGAAAGAAGCTGCATGGGCAATATCAAATGCCACTTCCGGTGGTTCTCCTGACCAAATCAAGTAAGATTATTCGCCACCTCTTTTAGAATTTATGTTAGCTCTCTTTCTAACGATCCCCTTTCAATCTTGCCTTGTTGCCTGGTTCAGGTACATGGTGGAACAGGGAGTCGTGAAACCACTGTGTGATCTCTTGGTGTGCCCCGATCCGAGGATTATCACCGTGTGTCTAGAAGGACTGGAGAACATTCTGAAAGTCGGGGAAGCTGAAAAGGCCACAGGAAACACCGGGGATGTAAACTTCTATGCGCAGTTAATTGATGATGCTGAAGGATTAGAAAAGATTGAGAACCTGCAGAGTCACGACAACAGCGAAATCTATGAGAAGGCGGTGAAGATTCTTGAAACCTACTGGTTGGAAGAGGAAGATGAGACTTTACCACCAGATGGTTCCGCACAAGGCTTCCAGTTTGGAGGAAATGACGCAGTCGCACCGCCAGGAGGATTCAACTTCAAGTGAAGGTAAGAGAAGTCATAACTCACTAATCCTGTCCAAATATCTGAGCTTTAAAAGGCGTAGAAAGCAGAGTAAAAGTCTGTCTTTGTGTTTTGCTTGTGGTAAACCTGTGAGTCTGGTTTTGTTTAAACAGGAGCTGAGCATGATGGTTGAGGAGTTGAAGGAGGGTTAAAGAGTTTGGGTGGCACTGGGTAAAAGGAGTCTGAATTGAGTCTGGTCTTCTGTGTAAAAGTCAGAATGGTCTGGGTGCCTTGGTCTGGCCTGGTCTGGTCTGGTCAGAGTCAGTGGTTTGGGTGGGTCTGAGTCATGGGAATAAGCTTTGTTGGGGAGTTGGGTAGGAGTCATCAGAGGGTGAGATTTTTATAAAAACTTAAAATGGGAAATTTGGGAAAGGGTTTAAATAGTTTTAAGCGTGGTGAGAAGTCTGTGGGTTTTGTTTTGTTTACATTTGTACTACACAACACTGCAAAGTCAAAACATAAAAAGTTGGTCAAACTTTATTTGGTCTTATTTTGTTTGTTACAAAAAAAGCCCAAATGGTGCGTTTCTTTATTGTTAATATTTGTTTTTTAATCAACTTCATGTGCGGTCCACGTCATTTTGGGCTATTGTTGTCTGCATATGCACGCTTATCTATATATATATTTGTTTTTTGTTTTTTTCTTCTTTTCAAAATACGCCCATAAATCGATGTTATAAATGCTTATCGTCAACCTCAAGTAGGGTTTAGTAATTATAAAATAACAAAATCTAATGTTTTGTGGAAAGTCTGTCGTTTTAGGCATGTATAGCCTCGTACAAGCTGTTAAAATTTACTGTATGAAATAAGAGTATAACCTAAAAAGGAATTGAAATATTGAAAGATATGAAAGCTGATAAACTATCATGCAAATTATGTTTGTTTTTGCTGTTCAAATTCATGTTATTTTAAGTAATACAAGAATAATTTACAATAGATGTAATGTTTACACGGAATATATAGATAAAAATGCATGAATCTCCAAGCCCAATTTGGCAAATAACGTGGCCTAGAAATCGAACAACTGTAAACTGTTGTAAATAATTTGTGTGCCAGCTTTGAAAATATTCAAATAGATACCAAAAAAACCCTTTCGTTTGTTACTTGATTAAGTTACGAGTTGTAATGTAAATTTAACTTTTCCCTCTTCTTTTTTCAGTTGTTTCTTGTTTGTTATTTGGCGGGTGGTTCGAGTGTAATAAAATACCGCGCTCAAGGGTAATAAAGTAAATATGAAATCGAAATCTAGGGTTTTTTAGTCCCCGCCTCCTCCTACATTATAAAAACCCTCTCTGTTTGTTTTATCCGTTACTCCTCCGCGGCGTCTCTCTCTCTCTCTCTCTCTCTCTCTCTCTCTCTTCCTTATCATCATCATCTCACAAACACTCTCTAGCCTCTACGCTTCACAGTCATTTCTGATCAGTCCCCGCCATTTCCATCATTCCTATTTCTCTTATTCTTTAGCTAAGCTAGAGAGGTTTCCACTCTCCTCAACCTGGATTCTCCTCCTCAAAGTGAATCAATGTGAGTTTTCCGATCGCTTGATCGATCCTTCTTTTTTCTCTTCGATCGCGTATTGTTTTACTAAACTTGTGTGTTTCTTTTTCGATTTGTAGATGTCAATGACCGAAGAAACGAAAGCGACGAAGCTCGAATCGGCGGGAGATTCGTCCGATGTAGACAACGGAAACTGCAGCAGTAGCGGAAGTGGAGGCGATACGAAGAAGACATGCGTTGATTGCGGAACTAGCCGGACCCCACTTTGGCGTGGTGGCCCAGCTGGACCTAAAGTAAGATCATTTTCTTTTTTTTTCAAACCCTAAAAATCCATGCTTCGAAATTTGTTCTGTAGATCTAGTCAATTGGGTACTTAAATACACTCAAATGTTGGTTGATCTTGTCTTCTTAGCTCTGTTTGCAACTTGTTTCACCATTATTAGTGTGATCGTATAGTTGAAGACTGTTTCAAAGCTCTGTTGATCATATAGAAGAAGAACATAACTAGTTGATCTTTATGTTTCTGGAGCCTTGATACCAAATGATCAGCTTAATTGTAAACACTTGAGTGTCTTGCTACACTGCTTTTGATGGTTATCTTAGTCTTTAGCTTTAGATCTTCCTGATGGATGATATCACTTGTGTTCTCTGGTCTGATCCAAGGTTTTGCCTTTTTGCAGTCGTTGTGCAATGCGTGTGGGATCAAGAGCAGGAAGAAGAGACAAGCAGCTGCCGGAATTAGACAAGATGATAGTAAGATGAAGAACAATCTTGGTCTGGACAAACGAAGTGTCAAGATCGGAAGAGAGGATCCAGAAAATGTCAAGAACAGGATCAAGACAACAGATCCTGAAGAGGATGACAATAACGGTAGCGGTGACAAGAAGAATGTGAAAAGGGTTAGTAGATTTTTGGATTTCGGGTTTAAAGTTCCGGCGATGAAGAGATCTTCGGTGGAGAAGAAGAGGCTATGGAGGAAACTAGGGGAAGAGGAACGAGCCGCGGTACTCCTTATGACTCTTTCTTGTGGTTGAGTTTTGTGTTTTTTTTTTGTCCCGAGTCGTTGAGAGATTTAGGGTGAAATAAGTTAGTGAGGAAATGATCAAGAGAGATTTATATAAAATATATTTGTAATTCGGTCGGGATTGTTTTCTAGGCCAAGCTAATGTTATAATGCTATTACTAATTAATTAATTTACTATTCGTTTTCACTCTAATTTAGTTCATTCGTGAGAGACTGACTTCTACTGTTAATTTTTAGCCTTGTGGTGTTCTTTACCAAAATATCTTAAAACTAAATAACATTGGTTCCATATGTGTTTACCTCTAATAGTATGATATTTAAGGTTGTTTTGGCCACAATTTTGTTTGAATTATTTCAGCGCACAAACTAATGAACTTGCCGTCAAAAAAAAAACCACTAATGGACTTAACATTATTTAAATGGAATGTTAAATTTAAAACTAATTAGGTTTGTCAAATATAGTCACGAGTTAGAAAGGGAACAAATTGAATTTGAAAATTTGTAACATATTTTTCAAATTTCCCTAAAATTGAATCCAGCTGGTCGCTCTTATCTCCCGTACACTCGATGTGACCCCATCTTGACGCGCTCTTAAAGCGCGTGATATAGAAACGGGCCAGCTATAAAACAGCTCACGACTCTTGGGCCTTTGTTTGTGAAAAAAAAAAAAAAGAGTCGGTGATGGAGACAACCCAATCCACGCGCCTCTCTCTTCTCATTTTCATGCGATTCTTTTTTATTTTATTTTCATGTAAATTTACAATACAATAAAAAAGGTTATGAGGCAGATGACACTGAGTGCTACAGCTGCAAGCAAAGAATGGAAGAAATGTGCTGAAGAAGATCCACTTGATGATTGATGAACACAAGTTACATAGTTCGCATATTAAAAAGAAACCCTAGACAAAATAGTGTTTACCCCAAACCGCTTTCTCTCTTTGCTTGACGTTTTTTTGAGTTTATCTATATTTCATCTGCTATTTCACAACATTACAAGACTCCAAAATATACATATAACTGAGGACTAAAGCTTCGACGTAGTCGATATTAAAGAAACCACCCAACAATAGTCATTGATCATACAGTGAAGTAACTCTAATTAACTCAGCAAACCTGGTTTGACTTCTAAATAGGCAAACAAACATAATTCCATAGTCGAAAGATGTCGTTAAACAAACGAGGATGATAAGAAAAACCAAAATTAAACATCAACTAAACTTACATCGGATACTCGAGGAGCGTGTAGGCCCAATATCATTTATAGCAGTTTTGGGCTTTTCCGAATTACGAAGAGAAAAGTAGGACCCTAATGAGCGTCGAGTGGGTCTCATTTTCCTTCTCCGTGCGTGTGTGGGGCTCATTTTCCTTCTCTACATCCTTTCATAACAAATACTCATTTCATTATAAGTTTTTTTCTTCAAAGTTCAAACCAATGTAATTATTTTAGGTTCTTCTTCATAGTCATAAAGTAATATTATAGTTGATGTTATGCTATAGAATTATCTTAGAAAATGATGTTTTGGTTGTCTTTTCAACCAAACTATAGTATGAAATAGTTTGATGAGATTGGAATATAATGCAGGCAAAGAAAACCCATTTATTTATTTTTACTATTGTAAAATAAAAACTACATTCATAAAGATACAAACCGTTAAAAAAAAAGCTAGAAGTACAAATATATTTCTACTTGTACAAGCAAAAAGGTAGTAAAAAGTAAAAACACAGAAGAAAAATGGAGAATCAATTATTCACCGTTTTAAATTTGTAGCGTGTAGATCTCTCTCATGCAACAGGAAGATATGCTTCTTCTATAACCTTCTTCTTCTCTGAAAATATATCTAGCCTGGTCTGCAAAGATCTGAGGATTTCTTGTTGTCACAGTAACTTACTTCTATTAATAATCGATATCATTTAAACTAAAAGCAACCGAAATAAAGAGATAAAACTAAGACAAAAGAAAATCCGTAAGAGAATCCGATCTTCGCATCGGATCCGGACGTAACAGATTGTGGCGGAGGGTTGTAGTAGTAAAACGGAAAATACGGAACGATGGGGTTCGGTGGCGACGTGTAAGGGTAGTTCCCTCCACTTTTCGGCGGCGGATAATAGTAGCCACCACCGCCTGAGGAAGACGGGGGTGGATGGTAAGAGCCAGACTGAGAAGGAGGTGGGTAGTAGTAAGGACCACCACCACCACCGCCGGAGCTAGGAGGTGGAGGACAGGCGGGGGTGGTGGTGGTGGCTGGAGGCGGCGGAGATGGAGTCGGCGGAGGAGGAGAAGGGTTTGTCTGACAAGGGTTGTCACAAGAAGTGCACATTGTACAGTCAACGATCTGAGATTTTGCTGACGTCAGGGCAACGTGTGTGAAGAAAAGGAGGTGAAAAAGATAAAGAAAAAGATGGAATGTTCTAAAGGCTTCCATTGTCGGGATGAATCTGGAGTTTGTGTCCGGTGAGAGAATCTGAAAGTGGAAATGAAGCAAATTTGAGGAAGAAGGAAGGAAGAAAGAAAGAGGACAAAGAAGAGAAGGAACCACAAGTGTTAATAGTGAAGAAAGAACGTGTTGATTGTATTGTATCCAGTAAACCCTTTTATTTCCCACCATTTGTTTTTTATTTTTTACATTTTTTTACGTTAAACGTTAAAAAAAAAAAAAAAAAAACCTTCAAAAAGGAATCTTACATCACATTCATTCACATATATAAACGTGTAAAGATTTTTTTTAAAGTCGGGAACTCCACTGCTGAAATGATCTTGAAATAGTTGACCCTTTAATAAATACAGGAAAGATGAAAGACATTCACGTGATTTACCAAATTTTCTACATGAAATACATTGCTATAGGTTCCGCAATATGATTATCTTTCAGTAGATTCCATCACTAGTTTCTAGTTTTAAAATCTTTTTTTTTTTGTCCATAGAGTAAGAAACAACAAATTGCTCTTACTTAATCAAGAAATAAACAAATTATGCTCAAAAAGATAACAATAGTTTATAACTTGATATTTCGATTGTTTTTTCTGTTTTGCACGGTGGTTTTTTCTTTTTTGAACTAGTAAAATCTTTTTCCATATGATGAGTGGAGTTGAATGCAGATAAGACACGTGGAAGAATAGGGACGGTTGGATGAAAGAAGAACGCGGAAGAAAAGAAGAGAGCACGTGCATGTCGGCTCGTTTACACAATTACCAGTACAAGTAAAGTGCCTTTTCAAATTGTTCGGATCTCCTCTACTCTCTCTCTCTCCTCTTAAATGTTTCTACAAGAACGCAACTAGATTTCTTCTTTCCCTTTTGACTTCATTTGTGTAAATATTCGTCAGATGTGAAGATTAACCATTTGTATTGATGAGATTTTAATTTTAGTTACATCTTTATAAAAGAAGGACACTATAAGCAGCATATCGTATAAAAAGGCAAAGTAAAAGTACCAATAGGGGGGGATGATGTAAAGCAATTAAAAGTCACATGAGCAATAACAAATGGTAAGATCCTTCTTCGGGTATTGTGCTATAAATGATACTGTATCATTGATACTACTCGGAACCTTCACCCATTCCATTCCCTCTTACCATGCCCCACTAACCACCCCCTTCAACTTGTCCATATTCAATTCCTATTTCATTCAACTAATTCCACAAAAAACTTTCAAGCCAAAACTTACACACACTAATCTTGAAAGATTTACGAGTGATAAACACACAAAACAGGTTTAAACCTTAATATTACTATAAACAGTAAGTGTTCCCTTTTGCATTAATATATTACTATAAACAGTAAGCGAAGAGTAAGCGTTCCCTTTTGCATAAGGTATTTGATTAAAAATAACGTTGGTAGTATATGAATGCATTTACATATCTTAACCAAAGACCGAAATTGTTTTTAAGAAAGAAAAAAATATCACATTTTATCAATCATTATTATAGTGAAAACGGATAACAAACGAACTAATTATTTTTGAGACAGAACAACTCCTATATATATGGTGGATACGATGCATGGCTAGCTAAAAGAAACGTGTCGCAAGGATAAATAAAAAGGGGATATACCAAATTAGGGAGAGACCGAGTGGGAAGGAATCAGAGAGAGATACGACGCCGGATCCGGAGGTAACCAAACTTGCCAGCTCCAGGTGACGAACCTTCGAATATCAGTGGCAAGTACCCAGTCGCTGCTTTGTATCTCTGCTGAATCTGTAACATTTTCAAAATTTCATCACCATTAATGGAGTGAATCTTGAACCTAGTGTGTGTGTGTGTGTGTGAATACATACATCGATAATTTGTTGGCTGCTGCGCAATGAGTTACGCCCTATGACGCAGACTGTTCCGCCGGAGCCACCACCGGTGATTTTGGCTCCATATAAAGTTCCGTCGTCGGTTTTAGACTTGTTATGCTGCATCCCTTGTACTAACTGGACCAGCCGGTTGGTTCCATCTGATCCTAGTCCACACGCGCTGTAGCTATAGTGACACTGAACAAGCAAAAAGCGCATCAATGTGTTGACAACTCCATGACCAATAAACTTAATTTGTGACATTAACAACAAGGCGACAAGTCTTGGTCTGGACGAAATACCTGATAAAGAAGTCCCCCAAGAGCAGTGAGTTGCTCATCCGATGTTGCAGAAGTCAAAAGAGCTTTAAAAGTCTACACAAGAAGAAGCATTTCACAGTAAAAAAAAAAAACAAAACAGAAGATGAGAAGATAATATGTGTGTATGCAGAGTGTTAATGGAGGAGCTAAAGACGGACCTTGACACGGAAGTTTTCGTAGATAGGGTGTCTGGCAGGAGCTCTAACACTGTAAGAACGCTTTTGATCAATGACTGTCACCGGATCATCATGATCTGCGTATTCCTCAATGAATCTCTGGCCCAGCATGAAATCTGGAAGCTTATCTGCGTAACGGGCTTCATATCTGCAAAACATAACCAGAGCTTATGAGGAATAGCAGATACTATAATTTTAGGAAATGCTCTTGGTATGTTCTCAACCTGTGAGGCGACAGATTGCACAAGTAATCTAATGAAGCTTCGGTCTCAAGTAGCTCGATCCCTTCATCCTCTAGTTCTTCCGGGTTGCCTCCATTAGCAATTGACATTGACTGTGACAGAATCGAAGACGCCACTGACTTTATCATCTTCCGGCCCATGTAGGCCCCAACTCTGACCGACCCGTAGTCTGCGCCTCCAACGCTGCAAGAGATTAAAAAGTCAATCATTCAACAGAAATGAGATATTAAAAGCTCAAGTCGATAATTGATAGGGATAAAACCATGTACCTGTGTCGTATTCCGGAATCAATACCCCAAAATCTGACATGGTTGGGAATCTCAACTAGCCCAACTACTTCTGCAGGCTACATGTTTTTTTTTTTTTTTAAAGGAGTAGAGATTAAATCTATATGTCCTACAAAAAATGGTCATCTTATACGTTACTAAGACCTACTTGGCAGATCATGGCCAAGAGTTTGTTGGCTTCCCCACAAGACGAAGTCATCTGATCCATAACACCACATGGAGCTCCAACGATGTGATTCTCCACCTAGAAGACAGCAGAACGGAATCAGAAAACGAGCACATGCAATTGCACAAAAGTCGGGAAATAAGCTATGGTATGATGCTGGACATCGAACCTTTTGGCAGAGTATAGCAAGATCTCGGGGGGCGATAGTCAGTCCTGCATATTGGTATCAAACATTTGTAGGAATAGACAAAAACAAATATGCGATCATATGACTCTCATTTATGACAATAAGAAAAGTGAATTACCATGGGCAGCAGCTATTGCTGACATGCTCGCCACCTCCACAGCAGCAGATGAAGATACACCTTTACCTTCTGGCACTGCAGAAGATACCTAAGAAAACAAATAACCAGCCAGTTCTCCAATTATGCATAACACCAAGAACTAAATGATGGACGCAGGTAGGGATTCTGTGGCAGAGAAATGATAGATTCTAACAAAAGGACGAAGAAAAGCGCACCAGCAAGCTGATGCTATCTTCAAAACGCACACCAAGTTCTGTCATCAGCACCAAGATTGTCCCAGCAACATATGCTGCCCACCTGGATTACATCATTGCATTGTTAACAGAGAAAAATCAACGAAGTAGTCAAAACAAAAGAGGGAAGACTCACTTCTGTGCTGGATCCTGAGCAAAGAACTTCCTTGCTTTTTCATAAGAAATTGGTTTATCTCCATCCATAAAATCAGACAAATCCATGTCAAACGTAGGGGCGCGATTGCTGATCTCTGATCCATACGAGACCTAAACACACAAAAGTTCAGGAAATCTCAGCACGACCACACAGAAAAGTCTTCAGCTGGGGATATCGACGTTGCTGAAAGAAGAAGCTCATAATGTCCACATGAAAAAACTCCATCAAGTACTCTTACAATTTGCAGAACCGGTGTTGCTACTTGTCCTTTAGCTTGCTGTCTGGCTTGTGTATGTTTCCACAGTCTCTGCTTGCCAGGACGGTTTCTTTGCAAAGCTACATGGCAAGCTTCCCTTATTGGCATCTGAATTTGTGGGAATAGAGATTAAGGAAGTTGGGGTGGTCAATCAAGATAGATCTCACTCTGGCAAGGAGGAGCTTATAGGATTTTTTATGACAGAATGATGTTTTGTGCTAAAGGGTCATTAAGACACAAGAGAAAAGTAGGAAATAAACCAATGCTGGAGAATTTTTACCTGCAAGACAAGGCTTCCTGAATAGTCAGCAATTCCACCCATCACATCTAACCTTCCAGGTGCTCTGGCAACAAAGATTTCTTCCTGCAAAAGCACCAAAGGTTTCTCAACAATTAACAACTCATAGTTATAAGAGGCTAACTAAAACCTGATAACAAAATTGTTCCTCGGAAAGATGCGTGCACCAATTACAAGAAATGATGCAACTATTCAAATTGTGACTTCCAAGAACAACGCGTAGTAAAACCATTCTTTTGGAAAAATTACAAGTTGATTTTTGCAAAGTACCAGCCACGATCTCAGGAAATTATTATTTTCTATATCCTCTTATTAGAATGCTTACTGGAGGTACAAAAAGAAGTCGAGGAAAAAGAAACAAAAAAAAAGCTACCTCCCAATTGAAGAGCCCACCAGCAGCTTTACGCTCACGCATGGTTTTCTTCTCCATACTATTTTCAGGATCATGAACAGCATCTAGCTTGGCTAAACTCTTAAGGAAAGTCCATGTGTCAGAAAGACCTTGGACGTCACCTTGAAGGATATCAAAATCATCGGTGCACCTGCAAAATAAGTGAAGAGATAAGGATAAAGAAAAAAAAGAAGAATATAAAATAGCCAGAGAGCCAAAAATACTTACGACTCCACCAATGAGTTGTTCTCGTTCGCTTGAACTGTGGGTGATGATCCAGCAGATTGACCTAGTTCGTTTTCAGCCCTTGAGTACCACTCCGGAATAGCAATGTCCCTTCCAGGGACTCTCTGTAGCTGATATCCCAGGATTATCGCATCACGCAATCTTCTTGCACCACTTAACTGTTCACACACAGAAGAGCCAACTGAACATCTTCAGCATAGTTTTCTTTAAAGGAGGATTCTATGATTCAAATGAAACAATATGAATTTACCTTATCAGATGCGCAATGTCTTCCAATGGCTGTCTCCTGTAAGATGTGAGCTGCAATCTATCATTGCACCAAGCGTGCAAAAAGAAGAGTTAGTTATAGATTTCAGGAAAGGGCTTCATACATTCTCAGAATCTTACAGCTTAAGAGATAAATGAAAAACAAGATGGAGCCATCTACCTCACCACCATTGATGCCACCCTCGTAGCAAGGTTTCAAGCTAACTGCACGTTCAAGATATGGCTTCCATTGGCCCATTAACAGGTCTCTCCTGATCATCTCAACACCACATTGATAAAACTGCCCAACAAATTTGACCAGAAAATGTGAACATACGGTCCAAATATTTAAAGTAAAGAAGTGATGTAATTAAGGACGAGAAAGTCAGAATGAAAAGAGGGATTGGCTGAACCTCGAGCATATTTCTCAGAAAAGGTTCTTCGTTGAAATAATCTCTGCGTACAAAGACAAACGGCACCTTGAAAGAAAGGGCTTCACTGACAGTGCCATACCCAATTTTCCCTGAACCCATGGAAACATGTATTATAGAAACACCACTAGCTGTGTAATCTAGTTGACTAATTCTTAATCAGGTTACATACTGACCAAGCATACAGTCAGACGCAGCTATAATATCAGGTGTATAAGCATCCTTAGCAAGCTTTACAAAATTTGGTGGAAGCTCCTGGGTCTCAGATGCGCCACAAACCTGAACAACATATTGATAAGATCAGTCACCAGCAAAGTTTTTTCAACTTGAGAGTGTACACAAACAAACGCAGGTTAAATGTAACTAAATACCAGACACAGCCAGCCAGCTGGTAATGACTCTTCCTTCAAATTCCACCCTGAAGGCTGCACATGAGAATTAGCTAGGTCTTTCAAGCAGTCCAAAATTAAGAGTCAGAGACATGACCAATAAGCATGTCTAAAGATATATTATGCATGACCAATGAAAAACAATGTCAATTACACACTAAACATAAAGTCAGAGCAGAAATAAATAAATAAAAAATCACGAAACTAACAAACCTGTCCCCCAAAATTGAGTATAACAACATTCACATCTTCAGCAATCCCGAGTTCTTTCCTCACCTGAACAAAAGAGTCAACAGGTGTTATTGGTGCTGACTTAAAGTCAAGACCAGTGAAGTGTTTGTTGACCAACCTCCTTGCGAGATTTATGAAGTCTCCTCACAACCAACGGCACATCGATGACATCACGAAAAGCAGGCACTAGGAGATAACAAGGAAATAAAATCAAGTCAGTAGAGCAGATTACACTTTAGGAGAAATGGGGGAAAAAAAATGTAAAAAAAGAGATGGTAATTAGAAATGATGCATACTTGGACAGTATCCTGGAAGGCGAATTAAGAACTCGCAGTGAGAATAATCTTCAGCTATCTATGTAAGGAAGGAAAAAGTAGAATATAAAGCTTGGTAAATTCAGTACTAAATACAATAAACACTGATCAGCCAATAAAAGATAGTTTTAGAAAGAATTATTACCTGCCAAACGATGGAGCGATGATGATATCCAGCAGCCATCACATACTCAGCATAGATAAAATCCCAGCTACAAGTCACACAAAGAAACAAAATGTTATGTTAGAGACAGGGTTACAAAAAATGGATGGTAATACTAACAAACAAAAATGGTCACCTGAAATTGGTGACACAGACAGAACGTATCCCAGCATCAGCCGCTGCACGGCACGCGACCGGGACAACATCAGACACCTGTTTTCAACAAAAATGATTGTACTTTCTCTTACACGGAGTAAACGATGAAGCGCAAATTAAGCAAAAAGTCCAGAGGAAGTAACGGCAACAGTGCTGAAAACATTACCACAAAATCGGCTTTGACGGAATGAAGCCACTCCACTTCTGTTTCCAAAATCGCAGCTCGAGGAACCACAGCTGTTTCGACATACTAAACAACACCACCATCGAAATGCCATCAAAGTCAAGGAAGAGCAGCATGGATCAATTCATTGAAGTGATAAACAAAAAAAATCAGTAAACCTTTTCTAACGAGGCAAGGCGATCGACTGTCAATGCATCAGCTTGCACAGCTCCACAATCCAATAGAACCTGACATCGTCAGGCAAGTGATCATCACCAGAAGAAGAAGAGGAGAGAGAGAGAGAGAGAGAGAGTAACAATAACAAACCTTTCGAATAAACAGCCTCGGGGACTGAATTTCGGATGTGAAGACGAAATCAGGCGCGCCGGTGACGACGTGAACATCGTGCCCCGCCGCGATCAGGTGACGAACAACCTGAAATGCCATGAATTAGCTGGATTCACCACGATCGAACCGATGCAAGATGATTCAAAAATAACAGATGAAACCGAGAGAGAGAAGAAACCTCGACGACGCGAGTGGCGTGACCGAAGCCATGTCCAGTGACGTAGTAAGCGAAGACTAAGTGCTTGCTGGAAGCAGAGACGCCTTCGTTCTCGTCAATTCTCATTTTTCTAGTCTCTCCGGCGATCTGTGAGAGAGCAGAGTCTGATAATTGACTGATTCCAAGGAAGAAGAAGAAGAGGGCCTAAATCTCCAATTATAATGGGGGAAGGTTTTGCAATTTTTTTGTTCTCTCAGCTCTTAGATAAAATCTCAACTCAACCGAAATTAGTTTTGTCTTCTACCTCATTTATTGTTTTGATCACAATTCAATTATTATAAATTGAAATTTAATTTGTGCGAAGATTACGTAAACGATCTCGCAATTCGAGAAGAAGGATAAAATCATACTTAAAAGTTAAAACTAATGTCTTGTCTGTGTCACTGTGTGTGTTCTAACTTCTCAGTATTATCACAAATAGATGTAATAATAAAGTTCTGAAAACTGCAGTATTCAAAACTTGGATCGCATAAATTATTAAAAGTAATATGTTTTCTTATCTTAAACAGGAGAATAGGAAAAGTGAAGAAAACAATCTAAAAATACATAGGATTTGCTGATTTGGACGTGTAACTACAATTGATCTTATCCTCAAATACTGATATGATCATCGTCATTGTAACGTGATTCAATCCAAAGCCAATCCTCATAAAACATAATAAAACATTTTCCATGTTCAAAAAGAATATCTGAATATTTGTTTGATATTTATAACTGTTTGTACAAACCTGAATTTCATGTAATAAAAGAAAAAAAACTTGCATTCTTCAAAAAACAAAAAAAAAAATTATCTGCAGCGGTAGCAATAGGTTAGCATTTTAATTTTTGCCAAGTTGTACGAGTTGCGGTTGCAGATAAGGTCATCATTTAATTTATCTCCTTCACTTTTCTGACGAGGCATATGATTTCTGTGACAACCAAGAAACGTAAATCACTTGTAAAGTCAACATAGTATTATCCTTTTTTTTTTTTTTTTACAAAATAATGAACCTCCTGCTTTTTGGCCTAATCATTTGTGCAGCAAGAGAGTTCAAAAAGGAAACTACGGCAAAGGAATAAGACCGGGGGTTCGATATTCTTCTGTGGTCGGAGGATTTTAGATTCGGGAGTGAAGTGGATTCTAAAAAGTAAAAACTTGTACTTTTGAGGTTATTCAGGATCTAATCTGGCATAAAATGATGATTATATATTTATAGTTAGTGAAGCCATGGGCCTGGCTTGTATTGGGGTTACGTTTTATTTTGGTTTGGGCTTTGTTTTGAAGTTGTATTCACCTATGATTCTTTAACCATGCTAGCTCGTGAATTTGAGAAACTAACTTATCAATTGCTGTTTAGGTTTACTGGAATGTTTCTAGTTGCTACAACGGTTACAAAACACACTACTACAATTTAACCCAAGTACGGTCTCCAAAGCGCATCCACATCCACTATTTATCGAGCAATTTTAGAGCATTATCATTATCATTATTAGTAGAGATTCAAAAGGTATCTCAGCTATTATTATATCAATAACGACATTGTTAAGAGATATCTATTTTCGCATGGTAGAGTTTTTTAAAAGGTTTTTAATAACTTTATTTTTTATTTTTGTATAAAACTCTAAATATCTTATATTGAATGAAAATTGAATCATACTTTAACTAAAAACATTTTAAACATAACTTTTGAAATCATAAATAGGAAAGGAAGACACCAATCTAGTCTGGGATTATTCTCCAATAACATTTTGATTCCAACGTGGAGTAATGAATGTGGATTCCAATTAGGATAAACCTAAGACAATGAATACTAATCACACACACATACGCAGATTTCCTCTGTTTTCAAATAATTTTCAACATCATTGCATATTCATAAGTGTTATAAATCGTGACAAACCAAGAGATATTTATTTCGTTCCTTTAACTGAAACTGAAGTGTTTTCCTTTTTTTTTCCCTTTGCATACAAATGGGTTATAGATTTTAAATGCAGAAGCTGAAGAACAAATGATTTTAGGGAGAAAAAATTGGTTTGTCCACACAAGTTGGCTTGTGTGTAGTGAACCCATTACTATATCCCTCTTCAACAAAGCCTGCGATGCTCTAGAGATATTCTCTACAACTTCTTCACATCAAAACTCGAGCTCATGACGTCTTTCTCCGGCTGTAACAGCAAACCTGCAATAGTGTGCATCTTCACTTTCTTAGACACTTGAAGGTCCTGATTCCTGAACCATAACCATTCTTAGCTCAACTATCTTTTTCTTCCAGCATGCTATTCGCTGAGTTTCCACACTTGACCAGCCTACAAGTGTTTCCTCACAAATCCATTTTGAATCTGCTCCATACACAACCTTTGCTAGGAGGACTTTATACTAACTCCAAGTATTAGACTTGAGATCCCTGTTTTCATGATAAATGCAAAAACAAATGAAATCCTGCACTTGTTTCTCATTTCCGCATTCACCTCAGACCAACACCTTACATTTTCAGAAACCTGCAACTTCCAACGATTCAGCAATTTTGAGTTCATTTAAACTTAGAAATTTCCTTACATACAGAGACTGGAATCAAAGTAGAAAGCCACGAAGAGATCTTGCTTAGCATCGCTTGATTAAGCGACATTTTCTTTTTTATTTTTAAAAAATTACAATTTACTTAACAAACCCATATGTATTATAAAACCATTTTTTAAAAGATAGATGCAGCGGTTTGTGTAAAAAAACAAAAAATGTAATTTCCTAGATTTGTCCAACGAGTAAAAAGATTGGAAAAAAGAAAGGACCAAACAAAAAGCAATTCAGGCTCCAGAGAATTTGAATTTGCAAAACGCACATTGTTCACTACAGCTCACTCACGCGGTCGCTTTTTGATTCATCATCTCTTCAAAAGCTTCCGTTTCTCTCCTCTCTCAGTTTCAAAATTTCAAAATTCAACAGCTAGATTTAGGGTTCATTCAATGGATTCAGGTCCCAACTTCATTCCTCGGTTACTTCTACTCTCCCTTCTCATCGCCTCGATTCCCCTAACGGCGTCTCAGACCGACGCCGATGCGAAGCCACCACCGTCGCCGCCTTCTGATTCCGATCTATGCAACGGCGTGTTCGTTTCCTACACTCACACGAAAGGATCTAAGATCCCGCCTAACGACTCCGCCAATCAGCCGTACCGGTTCGAATCTGTGATAACGGTGCTCAACAACGGCCGCGAGGAGCTCAAATCATGGCGCGTCTTCGTAAAATTCGCCCACCGCGAGATCCTCGTGTCCGCCTCCAACGCCGTGCTCTCAGACGGCTCGAGCTTCCCAATGAGCGTCGAAAACGGCACCGTATTCGCTGGTTACCCCTCTTCCGATTTGAAGTCGGCTATACAGACGGCGGGCGACATCACGCAGATGCAAGCGCGCGTCGAGCTCGTCGGGACGCAGTTCGGTGTCGCGCCGCCGAATGTGCCGCTTCCGAAGAACATCACTCTCGCTACTGATGGATGGAAGTGTCCCAAAGCCACCCTAAAAGGTATAAATATCCTCCCAACCATCATCTTCCGGGATTTTAACTCTCAAATCTAGGAAATTCCTTGATTTATGCTCAAATTTTCTAGTAATTATTAAGCTCTATTGACTGATCTTGGTTTGCTATGTTAAGGATGAAGTATCCGCTGTAGATCCCTATAATCACGGAGGGATTTATGCAATGCTTAGATTACTAAATAGTAAATAGAGTCAAAATCTCCAGCAACAATTGCATTATTTAGATCCCATGTGCTCACTCATGGAAGAAGTCTTATGTTTGTTTAACTTTCTTTGTTTGAATTAGTCAAATGTTTACTGGATTCTAGGCAACACATTTGTGATTGATCAGGATTTAAATGTACTTAATTAATCATAGAAGTAAAAAGATTATATGGAGCTTGAGTCTGAGACGCAGAATTTGGTATTGTACTTTTTGACTATTGCTTTCTTTGTGGTGTACTTAGGAGTTTCTGTGTGTACCTCTCTGTTTCGCCAGGTAAAAATGTTGTGCAAGTATGTTGCACGCCGGATCCAGACTTTAACAGCACAGAGATCATTGATAACGAGTACCTCCCACGACAAAACGGAGATCTCACAATCATGTACGATGTGATCAGATCGTATTCATCGAATTACATGGCACAAGTGACGGTGGAGAACCATAACCCGCTAGGCCGGCTTGATAACTGGAACCTGAGTTTCGACTGGATGCGCGACGAGTTTATCTACACCATGAAAGGTGCTTACCCGAATCTCGTCGACTCATCGGACTGTATCGACGGCCCTCAGGCCAAGTACTATCAAGAACTCGACTTTTCAAACGTGTTAAGCTGTGCGAGACGGCCAACCATCATAGACCTCCCTCTCACGAAATATAACGATTCCGCGTTCGGGCTTATCCCGTTTTGCTGCAGAGACGGGATTATTCTTCCCCGGTCCATGGATCCTAGCAAGTCCATCTCAGCTTTCCAGATGCAGGTCTACAAAATGCCTCCGGATCTCAACATCTCCGCTCTTTGGCCGCCTCAGAACTGGCGTATCAACGGTACGCTTAACCCGGACTACAAGTGTGGCCCTCCTGTTCGAGTGAGCGCCAGCCAGTTCACCGACCCTAGCGGATTACCTTCGAACCGGACAGCTTTCGCCAGCTGGCAGGTGGTCTGCAACATCACTCAGCCGAAAGACGCGAGCCCTAGATGCTGTGTGTCCTTCTCTGCCTACTTCAACGACTCCATCATCCCCTGCAGGACTTGCGCCTGCGGGTGTTCCGGCAACAGAGCGGCTCGCACTTGCAGCACAACCGCCCCGGCTCTGCTTCTACCACAGCAGGCTCTTCTCGTTCCGTTTGAGAACCGAACCGGACTCACCATGGCTTGGTCTTATCTAAAACATCGCCCCGTGCCAAACCCAATGCCTTGTGGGGATAACTGTGGAGTTAGCATCAACTGGCATTTGGCTACAGACTACCGAGGCGGATGGTCGGCTCGGGTCACGGTCTTCAACTGGGGGGAAACAGACTTTGTAGATTGGTTTACAGCGATTCAGATGAAAAACGCTGCGCCTGGTTTCGAGAAAGCCTACTCGTTTAACGCGACCACACTTGGTATCAACGGAGAGAACAAGACTATCTTCATGGAAGGTCTTCCCGGATTGAACTACCTCGTGGCGGAAAGAGACGGTGAGAATCCGTTGAAGAACCCTCGGATTCCGGGGAAACAGCAGTCTGTTATTTCCTTCACCAAGAAACTGACTCCAGGGATCAGTGTCCGTGGCGGGGATGGCTTCCCGAGCAAAGTATTCTTCAACGGCGAGGAGTGTTCTCTTCCGTCTATACTCCCAACGAGCAACAGCCACCACCACCGGAGACACGTCTCTGCTTTCTTCTTGGTGTTACCGGTTTTGGCTCTCTTGATTCTGCGGGTACGGTAGCTGCATTGAAGCCTCCCGTGTGGGGTTGGCGTTGCAGTCTCTTCTTGATTGTGTACTCTACTGGTTTTCACCTGAAAACCGGTCAGTTCCGGAACCAATCGATTCTTTTTCAACCTGTGATTGAGTGTTGGAAGAAGCGTTATATATAGGTGGGTGCTATGAAGATATGTTACAATTCTTGTATGTGTTTGTCATGAGAAGAGTATCTGTAATCACTATTCACTATGTATACTATTTTTGTTTACTCTCTCTGTCATTGTTCCTACTCCTCCAAACCGGTATCCGTATAAGAAGATCCAAATGACCGGATTCAACCAGTTCTTGTTTGAAAAGCAATAGCGAAAACCGGTCAAGGACTGAGTTTTGTGGATGGATTCATTGATATCTTTATTATCACGCATGGGAGCATATTTACATAAACTGTTCCTAAAACTCAAAGAAAGAGAGAGAAGCAAAACATTGCTAATTGGGGAAAATTAGACGATCAAGAACCCCTAAATGTACTCGGACTGAGTACAAGATTACAAAAACATGAAACTCATATTACTCCTAATAACCAGAAGAAGAAGAAAAAAGTAATTATCTTGTCTTATATAATCTGCTATTGAATTTCCTGCAGATTATATCATCTAAAAGATACAATACACGATCCCTTCATTACTGCAGTCTACTAGTCTTAAGAGTTTCTGTGAGGTCAGACTCAGACCGGAATATTATCGATGGAGTATCCGTCAAAATCAAACTCGTTATCTACCGTTGGAATGCCTTCCTGCAAAATTTGATACGCGTGGAAATGAAGTAAATCTCAAAAGCTCTCAACTTTGAGAAGGTAAGTAAGAGATATATATATATATATATAGGAAAGAAACAAAACCTGCTTGAGAAGTGCGCTCATGAGATCTTCTTGATTATACTGCTCGTGAAACAGTGTTGTTTCCGGAGGACAAGTCACCGTCTCTGACTTCACCCTAACCGAACCTCCTCCCATGTAAATCTGGTTCATGTGATGTAGACTCCGGTTCTGTGGCGGCTGGCTGTGGTGGTTCTCACCATGCTCGGCCCTTTTCCTCTGCGTGCAAGACGAAGAAGAGGAAAAAGCCGCCGCCGCCGCCGTGTCCTGATGAGAATCGAAGACCAAACCGATATTCCGCAGATCCCAGTCGTTCATTTTGTTGTTGCTGCTGTGATATTGCTGCTGCGGAAAATCGTTGAAAACGTGGTTACCAAACCCTTTGGCATCCGAGCTGTTGACTTCTTCTTGGTAGGAAACCGGGATCGGTGCAGGTGCACTCGCCAACGGGAAGCTGTTTCTCGGTAGCTCTGAAGGGAAGTTGTTGAATGGCAACACCCTGCTGCTGCTACATGTCTCCGGGACGACGATATCGCTTCTCCTCCTTGACAACATCTGCTGTTGCCCTAGTAACATCATCGACGGTCCTCCTACAGGCATCAGCATTCCGCCAGCGATTTGCTGCTGCTGCTGCTGCTGCGCGCGCATGTGACTACTACTAGTACTAGTACAACCTGTTGCAACACCGTGAAGCAGACTCGTCTGCTTACTGCCGTGTCCATCTCCGAATCTTGTCTTCGGGTTCTCGAAGCTGAAGATGCTTCTCTGGTCCACAAGTGGCGAAACCGACGACATCCCCGGTTGTTTAGCGAGACAAGGCCTGCCTGCTTGAAGCTGTGCAAGGCTCTGAGCAGGGAGATGACTCGCTACAGCTAGAGCTTGAAGATGATCAAACCCGTTCAAAGGACCGAAACTCGGATCTTGACCTGTCATAAACGAATGGTTCACGTTCCCCTGCTGCTGCGATACTCCTCCAAGCCGTCTTAGATAGATCCGGTACTTCTGCAATGGGACAAATGTCACTAAATCATAGCAACAAACACATCAAGAAAATATGAACCAATCAGTCGCAAATCTCTTGCCTGGAGATGACTGGCTACGTTTTCTCGGGTTAGTCCAGGCACATTCATCATCTCCAAGATCTTCTTAGGAACCGCTTCTGCATTTAGATGCCAAAAGATTAAACCAGAGGAAGCACAAAAATGCACAAGCAAAACAAGTTTTCTTTTTCTGGCTTCTTACTGTCAACGCCGAGATGATTCACGGCAGCGACAAACTGCTGATGCAACTCAACAGACCAAACCACGCGTGGTTTCTTCAAACTCGACGAGTCCTCTTTGTCGTCGCCCTGTTCGTCTACTTCCTCTTCTTTCCGCTTCCTCGAGGAGCTCTTCCACGTCCCTTCGTTGGCCGAGGACGAGTTGTTATCAGCAGCATCATCATTCCTCTGCTGCTGTCTCTCTCCACCGGTCGTCTCTTCGACGCTTCCGGAATGTTCAGAGACGTTCCTGTCGTGACGCTTCTTCCGCACCACGTGCTGCCATATGTTCTTCAGTGCCTCGATTCGAACCGGTTTGATTAGGTAATCGACCGCACCGTGAGTCACTCCTTTCAACACTACGCTCTTTGAATCGTCCGCAGACATCACTAAAAAAAGGATTTTCAGATCTCAGGAGAATAAAATGTTTAGCGACAAAAAAAAAAAACAACGTACTGATAACAGGTAAGTCCATCTCTAGACCAACGTGTTCGAGGAGCTTGAAGCCATCCATGTCAGGCATGTGAACATCGCTGATGACGATATCAAAACCGTTCTTCTTCTTCCGAAGCAGAGACAATGCGATCTCTGCTCTGTTACACTTCGTTACTGTAAAAAAAAAAAACAGAATCAGAGTGAAATTATAAAACTATGTCAAAGTAAAAGCTTTAGAACGAGAATAAACACACAAAAGAAATACATAAAATCGAACCCAGAATCGATCATGAATTACCAGAAATCTCAAGAAGGATCTCTTGATTTTTTTTTTTTTAATGACACTCGTCTTAAGAAGTAAGAGATCTCGTAAAATTAAACCCCAAAACAAAATCTAACACCAGATCACGAATGCTTTGGAACAGAACAGTGGGCAATATATATATATATACTCTGAATCTAACAGTGAAATTCAACAGTTGGTGAAATTTTTCTAGTCAATTCCAAACCTCGTTTTTCCATTTTTGGGTTAGTCATACACCGTCTTAAAAACCACAAAAAAAAATTACCAAATAATTTCGCGAATTTTGACCACAGAAATATCAAGAAAGACCTGGAATTATATAAATCAAGATCAAAAAATGAAAAATACCTCTGTAGAGACAGGTCCTGAGCATCCTCTCTAAGATCATGAGACAAGTTGGGTCATCGTCGACGACGAGAACTCGGAGACCCGCCGGAAACGGGTCGGAGTTCGACCCGCCAACAACACCCGAATCGGGTCCTCTTCCGTGACCCGGATTCATCATCGCCGTCCAATAAAGCGGACGATGAAGAGACACAAAGTCTGAACAATTAAGAGAATATATGCTCACAAGGAAAGGAAATTGACGTGTTTTTGATTCGAAAGATTGAGGATAACAAAAGTAAGAAAATTTGATACCCAGATGATGAGAATTTGTGGTAAAAATTGGAATAAAACAAATAGTTCAAAGAATTATGCTTGTTGGGAAGGTGAGATGAGATGTGAGAGTTGAAGAAAGCATGGAGTTGTCTCTCAGCTGCAAGCTAGATTTCTCTGTTTCAGAATTCTTTTTTTTTTTTTATAAGAGGTTCTGTTAATAATTTTTAAAAGTCTATATCTGAATATGTTTATACACTATTATATAATAATTGTTATAGATACATGTTTCTGTATGTGTGTATGTATATGTGTATGTATATACGTGGTGCAGAGCAGAGATGCCCTTTATTTTTAACTCTACTTTCTATGTCCATTTTTTTTCTTCTAATGCCATCATTATTTGATTAACTAGCTCGAATCTATAGGACTATAATAGCCGTGTTAAGACTATCCAAACTCGGATTAACCTCTAATTATATATATATTTTAAGTATATAATTTTTTCTATTTAAAATGTCTATACTAATATAAAAGAATAATATAATTATACTTTTAATTTATCATCGAATCAGATGAAATTGACTAGTGGTTTAAACGCATAAATTGGTTTTATTGTGCTCCAAATTCGATTTCTGGTGAAAAAAAATATTTTAAGCTATGTCATAAAGTATTGATCCAGGCTAAAGAAGTAATTATGGTGCAGGCTTGAATCCTTCCTAGTTCACAAAAAAAAAAAAAAAAAAAAATCTCAAATTTTTCAATAAAGTGATATATATATATATATATATTATTCAGTCAAAAACTTTAAACTACGCATTTTTAGTTAAATAATACTAAATCAACTTAAATCTATTTATGAATTATTACTATACAATTTTTGTTTTTACAATTATCGATCCATTAAAACTTATATTTGTGTTCTTTAATTTGATAATTTTTTCCTATCACTTTAGTATACAAAAACTTTCATATGCATTTGCTAATTTTATGCATGTACTTTTTTTAATAAAGTTTTGTGCATGTACTTTACACTAACAATGCTTTACAGCATTAATTTTAGTATAAGAATAAACTATAAGAGTAAGAAAATTGATTTAATATTATAGATATTATTTGGTTTAATTATATGGTTCTATTAAAAAAAAAAATATCAAACCAAAAATACTTATAAAGTGCTTATTAAATCAATTTTTTATAATATTAAAAATATTTTGATGTGAAAAAGTTGAAAGTATTTATGTCAAAATATTAATATATTTGAAATAGTTTAACTTGGTTAAAAATTTATAATATTATAAATATTTTTATCAAAAGGTAAATATTATAAATACAATTTTTTATAAAAAAATTAAATTATAAAATATTATATAATAATTTTTCCAGATTTTTAAATATTAAATAAATTTTTATTTGATCAAACATTTAAAATTTAACAAATATAAAATATTATAAATATTTTGAAAGTCCCGCATTGAAAATGAAGAAATATAATGGTTCATAAACCTATTATAAAAAGAACCACACCAATAAAAAATCATAAGAGTATGAAGATTAATTTAATAAACATCATAAATTATAAATAATTTTGCTTTAATATAGTTTTTAATAGAATTCTATAATATATACAAATAATATACATATTCAAACACTTTGCACCATATACGGAGTGATGAAGATATTAATTAGTATGAGTCTAGGATGATGAAATATTAGTATGTTTCCAAAGTCTCACATTAGAAATTAAGATATATATTTTGAAATATTACTATGAGTCTATGATGATGATGAAATATTCGTTGAATATAGTTTTTAATAAAATCGCATTATTTCAGTTGCATTACTAATAAACATTAGATTATTACTCATAAATATTACTAATATATACATAAAAACTTATTAAATTATATTTTTAAAAATAATTTAAATATTAATTAATAATATAGTCCCTAAATTTCTTACTCCGCGCAAGGCACGGGTCCAACCCTAATATATATATATTATTCAGTCAAAAACTTTAAACTAGGCATTTTTAGTTAAATAATACTAAATCAACTTAAATCTATTTATTAATTATTACTATACAATTTATGTTTTTACAATTATCGATCCATTAAAACTTATATTTGTGTTCTTTAATTTGCTAATTTTTCCCTATCACATTACTATAATACTATACAAAAACTTTCATATGCATTTGCTAATTTTATGCATATACTTTTTTAATAAAGTTTTGTGCATGTACTTTACACTAACAATGCTTTACAACATTAATTTTCTTTTCTAAAATATATTTTATAAATTTTATTGTTTACTATAAAAATACGAATATAATTTTCTTTTTCTTTTGTTGTTTCTACTGTAAAAAGTAAAACATGTTTTGTTCAAAACTTTCTATTACGCCTTATGTAAAATACATATACATACAACTCAATATGTTGCAAGAAGTTATATAATATAATTGATACAATAAAATTATTTCAATATTGTGTCGAAATATTTAAAATATTTAAATTTAATCAAGATTCAAGAGGTAGTGGTCTAATATATAGTTGGTACATTTAAGGAATAGTTGGTCTAGGCAAATATTTGTTCCCTTAACCGTGGAATTATTTAAACTATTTTTACTTGCAAGTCATAACGGTACCATGTTTCGGGTCTATTAGAAAAGCATGTGAATATACTATTCGACGATTACATTGATGGTCCGATGTTAAACCTTGGATCAACTCTTGGTGACTTGGTCATTACAAAAAAACAAAAAAGATTGTGTGTAAAAAGCAAAACATAACAATAATATCGCTTCCGTAAAGCTCAAAACCTAGGTTGCATGGAAATTCCACCCGGGGTGCATTTCCCATTTCGGAAACGTTTCCGAAACGTTTTTTCTCGGAAACGATTTTTCATGTTTCCTTAAAATCTCAGTTTGGAAATTTGTTGGAATGAAAACTCGCGTTTCCATTTTGACACTTTACGAAAAACTTATCTTTTATTTTT
>OVBJ01001121.1:0-33898 GCA_900406535.1 Noccaea bulbosa
TTTAAAGAAAACATTTAAAATGTAATATAGATTTATCCACTTTTAAAATTTATATTTATCTGAAAAAATCTTAGTTATTCTATTTTTTTGAATTTTGTTTTTAATTTATAATTGTAATTATTTATTAATGTTTTGTTTAAATTAGGCCAAAACAGTCTTTTTACATTCAAAAAATGTATTTTTCAAAACAGAAAAAAATTAGAGTATTTTTCAAAATTTTAAAGATAAATAGGGTTTTTTCAAAGAATCCATTTTATAATCTTTCAGATTTAAAGTTTTGATCTTACTTTAAAGAATTCATTTTAATTGATTTTAAAATCTCTGCAATATAGTTTGAATTCTGTTTATTTAACTTACTCATGGAATGGAATTCATTTCAAATAATTCAATAAACAAAAGATTTTAAAAATCATTTACTTTTAAATAACACTAGATTTTAATTAAGAATTTTATATCTTGATTGAATAACACTAGATTTGAAAATCTATTAATGATGGATTACAAATAAGATAACCAATAACATGGGATTTAAAAACATAATTTAGAATCATTAATTGAATAACACTGGATTGAATTTTTTTTTTCTTATTTTCTTTCCTAACTTCACATTTAATAAATAAGCATAGTCAATACTGTATATTTACTTAATTCTTAATAATACTAATATATTTAAGATTTTGATTTAATTGCTAACAAAAATCTTAGCTTACGCAAATTTAGAATATATATCTTAACTAACTTCCATTTTGACCTACAATATTTCCTTTTATTTTTTAAATAGAAAACTAAGAAAAGGAAAATCCTCTATCATTAAGAAAAGTAAAAAGAGAGATGTCCTTCAACTTGAACAAGTAAACAATAAAAGTTTATAATTATAAAAGTAACAATGCTTCCTATAAATTTAATACCTAAAGATTAGTGCTATTGTTTTTTTTTTTTTTTGGTAAAAGATTTGTGCTATCGTGAGTCCAGTAATATTCTCAATCATCTTGCAAAGCATATAAGACCTTTCGTATCTACTTGCTTTGTCTTCACTCTCTCCTAGATTGATTTTTCGCACTTGGATCACTTCCCGTCCGAGGATTTATCGACAATTCGATTCTTATAATGGATGACGATTATATGAGCTTCAGTGAGGAGGAAGAAGAGGAATATTGTGATTACTCCGACGACGATCATCATGAGGAGGCAGAGGCAGAGTCTGATTTGATACAATCGTCCTCCAGAAAAGCAACGAGCCAGGTCATCACGAAGGAATCGATTGTAGCGGCACAGAAGGAAAAGTTGGTTAGGGTTATGGAATTGTTAATGGTTAAGGAGAGCCAAGCGAGGACTCTTCTTATTTATCACCAGTGGGACGTTGATAAGTTGTTCGATGTTTTTATTAAAGAAGGCAAAGACAGGTTGTTTGAAAGGGCTGGTCTAACTGTTTTTGATCCTTCCTTGATGAATTCTGGACACTGTTCGAAGAAGAAGAGGATGAGTTGTGAAATCTGCATAGAAGACGGTATGCCAAGTCATGCGATGACGAGAATGGAGTGCGGTCATTCATTTTGCAACGATTGCTGGAAGGAGCATTTTACTGTGAGGATCAATGAAGGTGAGAGCAAAAGGATCAAGTGTATGGCTCATAAATGCAACGCGATTTGCGACGAGGACGTTGTTAGGAAGCTAGTCTGTCCGGAGTTAGCTGAGAAGTTCGATCGTTTCCTCGTTGAGTCGTACGTAGAAGACAACAAAAAGATCAAGTGGTGTCCAAGCGTACCGCATTGCGGTAACGCCATAAGAAAAGAGGATGATGATGGAGAGGTCGAGTGTTCGTGTGGTCTCCAGTTCTGTTTCGGCTGTCTCGGTGAGTCTCACTCTCCTTGCTCTTGTCTGATGTGGAAGCTGTGGAGCAAGAAGTGTGCAGAAGAGTCGGAGACGGTTACCTGGATAACCGCCAACACGAAGCTGTGTCCTAAATGCAGCAAACCTGTTCACAGGATTTCTGGATGCAATCACATGACATGTATCTGTGGGCAGCATTTTTGCTGGTTGTGTGGTGGGGCAACAGGACTGGATCATGATTGGGCGAATATCACTGGTCATAGTTGTGGTAGGTACAATGATGACAAAGAGAGGCAGTTGGAAAGAGCGAAAAGAGATTTAAACAGGTACACTCATTACCATCACCTATACAAAGGACACGCTGATTCATTAAAGCTAGAGGATCAGCTTAAGAAAACAATCCTTAAGAAGGCAGTCTCGAATTCAGAGACGAAGAATCAAGCTGTGTTTAACGATTACAATTGGGTTACCAAAGGAATGGACCTGTTGTTCAGATCAAGACGGATTCTTTCGTGTTCGTATCCTTTTGTGTTCTACATGTTTGGGGAAGAGCTGTTCATAGATGAGATGAGCGATAAGGACAGAGAGATAAAGAAGAACCTGTTTGAAAATCACCAGGAGGAACTTGAACGTGACGTTGAGAAACTTTCCAAGTCTTTTGAAGAGCCTTTTGATGAGTATGACGACGCTCAGGTTTTGAAGATGAAGGGTGATATCCATAAGTTGGGTATTAATGTTGATAACCACTGCAAGAAAATGTATGAGTGGATTGATAAAGAGTTGTTGGGTCCAAGTAAATTTCGGTTCCAGCACTTCATTGCACCTTACAGATCAGAGGGAATTGAGAAAGCAATTGTATTTTCGGATCGCGGTTCAAGCGGAGGGACTTCGATTTGTTGAGTCATTATTGTTGCTTGCTCTTCGTAGCATAAACCAAATTAATTTGTTCTAGTTTATTTTTATAGGTTTTGATTCGTAAACAATGCAATATGCAATTCTTCTGTTTTGTTTTATATTAAGGTTGAGTTATCTCTTCTTCTTCATAGACATTAAAGGATCCATCACTTTATGAAGTAGAAACCCATGGAAAAAAAGATTGTAATGGCATTTGATGCTGAGTCATAGATACCTGTGTTACTCTAAATTAGCGTGATTACTGCTCTAAACTGTCTTTCCGATGCAGCATATATGAGTTAAAAAATTTCACTTATTCCTCTGTTACCGGGAAGTGGAATATTTACTTTCAACCCACTAACTCGGTCCAATTTTATTACTAGTACCATTTTCTCTCTAGGAGCCTAGAGACTCGCTGACAATTAGTTTAGTGTAGTTGGCATGTAGATGAGAAAGTTACAGAAAAGAGAAGATGCTTTTAAATCCAAGAAAAGAATCAGAGTCTTTGGATTTATTATTACCTGGAAGAATCGAGCAGAATGCTTTCTTCTGCTCTAAGTTGGTGCTGGTTCTCTTTGCCATGGAGATATCAAAAGACAGCATTTCTGAAGTAGCATCAGATGTGATGCTTTTCTTGTTAGCACAAGGACTAACCATTAACCCGTATGCTCTATACGGACTTATCTCTGCGTTTCTTCCTTGTTGAGAAGAGATGGTTATAGGATCCTCGACTTTTGATGTGGCCATTACTGGGGAGTTCTTGGATCTTTTCCTTATGTAGTTGAATATTGTTTCACCTGAGAATGGTGTTTCTGTTTCCCCTGTTTTTCAGATTAATTGGAGGTAATAGTTAGAGTTTAAGCAAAGAGTGTATAAACGCCAAAATAAACTTAAGAATGAATGATGATGTCTGTTTTCCCTCACCGTTTTTGTCTGCAAGGCTTGCATAACCCGGGCTAGTAACTTGCTGTGGGCTCTGTTTGATGTCTCTAGTGTTTGTAGTTGAGCCAAACACAGAATCATAGTGAAAAAGAGGATCGAGTTCAGGAGAATTCTCTACTAAGCTCTTCCTTTTCAGAGTTGATTTTTCTGATGCTGGAGAGGTTGAATTCAAAGTGCTCAATGAAGGAAAACACTTTGCTTTTTCACGTATGTGGTCAAAGACTGTATGTTCATTGATAATGACGCAGTCGTCTTCTTCCATCGTCACATAAGGCTCTTTCTCTGCAAAGAGTTTTGGGTTGGAACAATGGTTAACTCATGGAATACAACGCACACAAAATATTATTGCGACAGGTTTAAATTTGTATTGAACATCTTACCTTCTTCTGAATCTTCATCTAAGAGCTTGAAACTAGGCCTGCAAAATTAACATGGAGCAGACGCTGACTAATTAGAGACCAAAGTCTTATCATTAAAAACTTGTGTATTTACGTAAGAAGTTTCACGAGCAAGGAAGCAAGAGAAAATGTTCTCACATGTCATCTTTGTTGTCCTTTCGGTTTGAAGGTCCAGGTTTCACTGGGTTGTCATCATCTACTATGCAGACATCCGCCACAGGAGGATAATAGTGAGGCATCCTGTTTTCGCTTTTGTAGTTTGTTTTGCTGTTGTTTGCCTTCTTCAGTAGAAGTGTTTCATGGAGATCAATACCAACTATGAAACAAAATATTGGAAATTAACACACTTGGTTAGTTACTTTATGTTTCAGTGTCTCACTCACTCCACCAAACCAGGATGGTATTTAGAAGACTTAACTGTATTCTTCGAAGATAAGATCAGCCTTCACAGTCACCTTTGCTTGTTGAGGCCTTTCCACGAGTATGGTGACGCTATAGGGACTAGAGGCAACAAAGCAGGAATTTTTTTTATTATTGCCAATCTTAAACCAAATTAGACGAAGAGTTGCATTGGGTTAATCGATGATAATACCTGGAGAAGTCTTCCATTCTGATACCATCAAAAATATCAGTGATTAGTTACCCAATTACATGAATGTGTAAAAGAGGCGTGATAGAATTATGTGAAACACGGGAATTTTGGTAACAAAGTCATCCACGAACCAATATTGTTATCAGAAGAAACATTATAGTTTATAGTTGGTTAAGTGTTCTGCTCATCACCTTATTTTCTCATGAAAGTGGATACGATTTTCTTCCTCTGAACCAACAATCTGCAAGAAAACGTTACAGATTAGTAGCTCATTTAGTAGTTCTCTTTTGTTCATAAGCGAATCATGATATAGAGAAATGGACATGCAGGTGAAGTATCTTCAGTAGAGCTAGAAGAGGAAACCAACCATGTCTGCATAATGGCGTTTTGTGGATTGGAGAGGTTGTGATAGCCGTGTCAATGTGACTGCAAGTTTAGATACCCCTTGCTTCTGACATTCAACTTCCTCGACCTCTATTTCTACTTTTGGAGGTAGAGAAGATAGAGATTCCTTGATATGATTTCCAAAAGGATATTTTCGACCAGTCACAATCTCAATCCTTCTCGGATCAGCTTCAGCAAGAGCTTCAAATGACTTGACTCCCATCGAATGAAGCGCCTAGCAAAATAATGCATTCAGACAAAAGGTACCAGAAACAAGAATTCACTGAAGCTTATTATAAAGATAAGGTGCAGTGAACGAGCTTATAAAGAGCATACAGAGATTAAACCTTTGCTGTAACCATTCCAATGCCAGGCAATTGTTTCAGCAGATAGGGACTATCGTCCCAGAGCTTTTGATAGAGTGATTTTGCTAGAAGAGTTGAGCTAATCGTTCCTTTATAATTCTTTTTGTATATAAAGTACTCTTTCATGCATCTGGCTATCCTGGATCCATTCGAGCATATCGAATTAGCGTCCTGAGACAAAACAGCCAATGTTCAGATGAAGAGCTAAAAACGAAGGGTGATCAAGTGATTAGAAGGAGACATTGGTGAACCTGAGTCATGGATAAATCATGGACTGAAGGATCCCCAGTCAACCAATCATTTGCAAGCACAAATAGTTTCTCTTCTCTGGTTTGGATGCGTTTTTTCCGCTTTCCTTTATTATCGTCGATGTGGAATCTCAGACGCCCTTCTTTATCTGCATTTACATCATTTAAGGTCTTCTTCTCATTGCGTCTGAGTTGTATCCCTTCATTTTTCAAGATAGACAATATTAGTTTATTCATCAAGTAAAAAGAGTCATGTACCAAAGGCAGATTTGACATACAAGATATCTCTTCAGCACGGCATACAATACGAAGAGCCTCGTCCACGGTATAGCCCGTTGGCGCATTAATAATGTACTTCATTGTGTCAAACTTTAGATAATACTTTGTCATCAGCCTTCCGGGCTCTACACAAAATAACAAGAGTGAGTTCTATTTTGAAAACAAAGATATGCAGGGCAATCATAAATCTCAATACCTTCTGGTTTCAAAACAAAACCGTCCGTGTCAGTCCAGATCATCTGATATTGTGACAGCTCACTTATCTTCTGAAGGCAAAGCTCTGGTAGGATCTAAGAAAAATGAGTACTTTAAAAAGGAAAAATGAGTAAAGTAACTAAGTCACTTGGGCACCTTGCAAATGCTTCTCTACTCGATCTTTAGGAATTCCTTTCTGTATAGCATAATTCTCTGGATTCTGTCCATAAAAACTTCAAAGTCTGTTATACCATATATGATAATAAACGAGTCACGGGAACAATCCTTGAGAGAGCATATGAACGTGCCTTTTTCATTCTGACATACAAGTATGAGCACTTCATCCACTCAATTGCCCGTGTAATGTCAGAGACAGTAAGTTGAACTATTTCTGCGGTTAGGTGCTCTATTAAGCATGGCAACAATCTGAAAGAAAAAAAAAGAATTTGAAGTCAGCTAATAGCTTTTGAAGAATGTGTAAAAAAGGTAAAGGGTTCCAAAAACAGAAGTTTAATGGCCAATACATACTGTGATTCAACAACCTCGCATCCATTCAAGAGATTCTCATATAGATGCACCTGTAATCATTTAATAAATCACAAGCAGAGAACATAAGAGAAAAGTAAAATTTAAGTCAGAGATTCAGGAACAGAGAAAAGTTTCAGTAACTAACCGTCTCTCTTCTAGTCATAATAATAACCATTCCCGTGTCATCAAATGGAGGCCGACCAGCCCTGCCACACATCTAGAAAAGAGAAATTACTTCTCCTGCTAGCAAGATAATTTAGAGCACATTCCAGTGACCTATGCAGATAATGAGACTTCAATATTACATCTAGACAACTACACATGCTCGAATAACATACCTGTAGTAGTGTGGAACGATCATATTCCATGTATTGACCTTTTTCCTTGTTGCTAAAAGGAGAAATATGTTAGCGGATACTAACTTAAGTTCCAAATAACTACTTAATGGAATCAGAAACGCTAAGACGTACAAATGTTGAGTTGATTTTATGACGACTGTATGTGCAGGGAGGTTGATTCCATGAGCAAGAGTGTTGGTCGCGCAAAGAACTTGGATATCTCCGCTAAGGAAGAGTCCTTCTACGAGGCTGCGGTCCTTTTGGCAAAGACCACCGTTGTGATAACCAACTAATTGGGACATTGCGGTGCTATTCAGTTTGCAGAAAAGCGCTGAAGCAAAGGTACGCCCATCAAGGAAAAAAATGTGAAACAGACCATACCGCCTTGGAGAATATAAGATTGCATTTGTTTGTCACTGCACATTGGCGAAGCCTCCCTTAATCGCTCCAACTGTTCTCTGCTTTTAATAAATGGATTCGAGTAGCCAAAGGTCACTGCAGTCTGAGCAAGCTTTTGTGCGGCCTCTTGAGCGCCTTTTCGTGTCGAGCAGAAAACTAAGGCAGATTTTCCTTTTGAGTATTGCATTAAAATGTCTGCAAAAATTCGTAGATTTTTTCAACAGGGTAGTGTAAGTTACCTAAGCAAGACAGCAATAACGGAGGCATATCATAATAATAGCCGCTTACCATAAATATAGTTCTGGAGGCGCTGGATATGAGAAAGTAATAGAAAGGAAAACAAGACTTTATTTAGTTTCTGTACTTAAACAAGTGACAAGAGGGGCTAAGGCTATCGAAAACCAAGATGCAGAACTGTATACCTTTTCAAAGAGGAAGTCATTTTTGGCAGCAGCATAACCTGTGCATAGAGGCAGTTAAAAGTTTCTTAAATTCATGAAAACAGGAAAGTCATTAACAGCTAACCAAATTCATCAATAGGAGCATCTTAACATTTAAACAAAAGAAACAAACAAAATGCCAAAATCTTGACTTTTGAGATGCAGAAGGTACCAAAAACTTTCGTTGTCAACTTAACAGGTCTCATTTCTTCGCCAAACCTATAGAACATGGGAAGGGAAACAATGAAGACACTGAAATCATTTCCCCACATAAAGTCGTATTTCTTTGAAAAGCAATCCATAGGTTACCTCTTAATTCCTGCATTGGGAACCTTGAGCCATTCCGCTGCAGTAATTGAATAAGTATTACCACTTTAGTTATTTCGAAGGAAGTCTGTCTATATTTTACTTTCAAAGCAATTTAACAATGCAAAAACAAAATGGCATACAATTCTGCAGAATATGACTAGAATTGTGAGCTACTTCTTACCTAGATCCTCAATGTTTGGGATAGTAGCTGAGACAGCCAGAAGACGTACGGAGGCTAAAGGACTTAACCTTAGTTCATGATTGCTAGACAGAATCTTTATTCTACTGACTATTGCTTCGAGAGCAGCTCCACGCGGATCATTCAGCAGGTGAACTTCATCAATGAGCACAAGTGATATATCACTGAAAAAACCTAAGCCTCCACTAGTAACACGATAACGACTCACTGCATCAAATTTCTGCAGTAAAAAAAAAAAGAAAAGAAAACTACATCGGCACTAGAGGAGACACAAGCACGTAATTTTGTAATTACAGAATGAAATGTCATATATTGCTTGTGTTCCGGCTAAAAGGATGAGGAGAAATCAGAAGCAGTAATCAAGTTCCAAACAGTAAATACAGACAACAAAGTTGATATCTGACCTCAGGAGTGGTCAAGATAATATCTGCGTCTTGTATATTCTTTGTGCTGTAGGTTTCATTATCACCTGTCAGCTCCAAACAACTGATTCCCCATGAATTAAACTTCTGATTCCAATCACGCAGCTTCTCCTGTACTAAAGCCTTGGACGGAGATATGTAAACCTTAACACCAAAGGTAGAAGAAACCATAGATAAACTTAAAAAGTAGCAGCAGTCCAATGTTGGCCTTTCTATTGTAAAAAAAAAGGCATCAAACATTCAGAGAACCCCCATGCACAAAATCTTACTGTTTTAAGAGCTCCTTTAGCATGGAGAAACCTTCCATCCTTAGAGATAGATTTGGAGAGGAGCCTCAATATGCACAGTTCAAAAAGCACGGTTTTACCACTTCCCGTTGGCGCTGAAATTACCATGTTGATATCGGAGTGAAAGCACAGTGGAAAACATTCACTCTGCAGCGAGTTGAAGTATCTGCACACAAACGAGCCAGAAGCAGCACAAAATCAAATTAAAATTCACAAACAGTGTTTGATAAAGAGCCAAAGAAAAGAAAATCATCATCCTGTTCGAAAAGATGACATTCATGCAGTTGCAACCACTCGATGAGTAAGCAAATACATCTGAAGCGAGCATGAGATTATCAAAACGATGACTAAAAGATGAAAACTAAATCTCAAGGTTAAAGTGATATTACCTGAAACTAAACGCTGAGCGAAAGTTTCCAGGCAAATCTGAGACAGATTTCAGCGTGTGTGTATCCATGACCAATGGTAATTCGACGATCTGGAGATTTCAATAGCGTGACATCAGAATCCTAAAGTATCATCGCATCTAGATAGCGATAACTTCATACATCTATCCGTACATCGGAATACGAACACTAATTTGTCAATCACCACCATCCACAAATTCAAACCGAAATCTGCTCGGATCCTGATGCAGAAAGTAGGAACCGATAGAAATCTCAAAATCAAACTTAAAAACGGATTACACTAGCGAAATTTCTGAGAAAACGTGCGAGGAAGTTACGAAAAACACTGACTAATCGAAACTCACAAATACTCCATAGAAACCGATCACGCATCGAGCAATTTTCACAAATCCAGAGTTTATCAGTGACTCACCTTAAATCAGCTTCCAAAACCCTGCGCCGAAACCAAACTTGAAGAGCGACGTTCTCAGAGAGATGGAGAGAAAGCGAGAAAGCGAATTTCAAAATCCAGTGGCAGTCAAGTTCCTTTTGACCGTTATATAGTGAAAGAGGCAAGCCAACAACGCCGCGCAGTTCTCAGATTCCTCAAATGATGATGTGGGATAAAGCTTTGGGCCTATTCGAAAATTGAAATTTATTATTAGGGTCGTCTGGTATATTTTATTCATGTAGGTTGGGTTTAATTCTAAATATGCTAATTTAATGGGGTAATTTCATAAAATATCTACACGTCGCTGTGAATAAAATAGAGAAACCGGAAAATTATCGCTTTCCCTCTCCGCCGGTAATCGTCTCGTCTTCGTCCGTTTTTCTTTGGCTCAGATTTTGAGACTACTGCAAGTGGTAAATCTTCTTTCTGTTACTATCCTCAATTTATATTTATCCGATGCTTTGTTTTGAGTGTACTTGTAATCGAGCCGTATTGTGTTCCATCTTGCGGCTCTAGATTTGTGACTCGATCCATTTTCAGCCGTTAGATCCTCTGTTAGCTCAAAGTTTCTTGCTCATACTGCGTTTTGCTTAATTTGTTCGAATTCTGTAGATTGTTCGACGTTTTTAATTTGGTATGTGATTTGAGTTCTCTTGAAAGTGTGAAAAATTTAGTTATGGAAATGCAGATTATGGAGCCAAAAATCTAATCAGGGGAAAAATAAAAAGCTTCAACTTTTAGCCTTTTAATTTTCTTGTGTTTCTAGCTTCAGAGGAGAGGAAAGAGAGATGGTGAGTTGTATGAATGCTCCGGCGATGACTCTATACCCGCCACCACGTGTCTCTCCTTCAAAGTCACTCTGCTGCTGCATTAGCTTAAACAAACCCGCTTCACGGTCATCTTTCTCATCCACCAGAAACGCCGTAGTCTCTCTTCACCGTCCCAAATTTCAAGTTATGGCGGTGGCGGCGTCAGAAAGAGAAGCTGAGCCTTTGAGAATCATAATATCAGGAGCTCCAGCTTCAGGTAAAGGTACACAATGCGAGCTCATTACTCAGAAATACGGTTTAGTCCACATCTCAGCTGGAGATTTGCTTCGAGCTGAGATCGATTCAGGAAGCGAAAACGGACGACTTGCAAAAGAATTCATGGAGAAAGGAGAATTAGCTCCTGATGAAGTACTTGTGACGATGGTGAAAGAGGCTTTGTCGAAGCAAAACGGATGGCTTCTAGATGGATATCCAAGAAGTTCTTCACAAGCAACGTCTCTTGAGAGATTTGGATTCGAGCCTGATCTGTTCATTCTCCTTCAAGTACCTGAAGACATTCTTGTTGAAAGAGTCATTGGGCGGAGATTAGATCCTGTCACTGGGAAGATATATCACTTGAAGTATTTTCTACCGGAGACTGAAGAGATCGCTGCGAGACTCACTCAACGGTTTGATGATACGGAAGAGAAGGTGAAACTCCGGTTAAAGACTCATAACCGAAATGTGAGAGATGTGTTATGAGGTACCGAGATATAACGGTTAAGATTCAGGGAGATTGTTCGAAAGAGGAAGTGTTTGGTCAGATCGATAAGGCTTTGGCCAAATTGGTTCAACAGAAAGACACTAGTACAAGCCGTTCACTTGCAAGCTGATGAAGCATTTGGTCGGCACAGGATTTGACCATTTTTGATGATCTCTGAAGACTATATAACCTCTAATTGAAGCACAAGATCACAGCCATTGCGTTGCCTCAGCTAGTAGAAAGGTTTCTCCATGGAACAGCAGTAAAGATGTATTCATCCACAAAACGATTGGATGTGTTTTGAAACTGTGGTGACTATATTGATATGTTCAAAAGTTATGAGACATGAGTAAAAAAAAAAAAAATTGTTTACATTCTGTTGCTTTCATTGTTGAAACCCTTGAAATGAAATGAGAATCAGACTCTTGCGAGGCATAACTCTTGAATTTGAAAATCACTTCAGGTAGTGAGTTTTTGTTTGATTCTGACGAATATTGCATAAAAGCCATAAGAAGGAAGATGCAGGAGAGCTACCAACAAATACCTGCAGATGCATGAATCAGCCTAGGGTATAAAACAATTTGATATAACATCATATTCTCTTTCTGATCTATGAATGTAAATGTTTTGAAGGCTTACCACAATGGAGCCATTCGCATTGACAGGTCGAGAAATGGATATGGCCACCTAAATCAATCCAGGGAAAGAAACGTAAGACAGATCAAGAACTAAGTGTAAGATGATAAAAACGATGACAAAGAAGAGACTTTACCCTACGGAGACAAAAACATGGAGAATCCACTGGAAAATGACGAAACATCCTGTCCACAAGATGAAGTAAGAGAACCTGAACAAGGGAAATCTCTGCAAAGCAACACCAAAACCTCAGCTTGATACATTACTGTAAAGAAAACGCTTGGTGACATCTTCATTGCAGAAGAGAAGAAAAAAGTGTTTTACCAGACGGTTAAGAGTTGTATCACAAAGCAGCAAAACAAGGTTGCTCGTATGCAAATTCACAGTCATCTGTAAAAATAATTTGCAGTAGAAAAGTTGAGACTGTGTTTTCACGAGGGTCAAGTACAGAACTGTGCAACGCAGAAAGCCCTTTGCACAAGCATTTACACTATTACTATGATAAAGAAAATTCTTGATGAAATGGCACGAAACTTACGAAACTCATCTCATAGTCCTGTAAAGACAGAAACGGGAAAATCACAGTCCAATATATACTGTCTGTAAGCACAGCTGCTCCAGCACTCATCTGTTTTTCAACGAACCAAAGCAACGTCAGTGATCACCACAGATAATCTACACGGTACTCTAATCAAAAATCTTCAAAGTTACATCAAGTTATACATATCCAAAAGGCTCCCTGTCTACCTGAAATATAATCTGAAAGAGATGGACACACGACCGTAGCGTCTTTGAATCGGAACTTTTTCTCTTCTCCTTCTCCCCTTTTATAAGAGGTAAACGAAATCCGCTCTCTGCATCATTTCCTACTTGATCAGCAGGTAGTCTCGTCCTCATTTGCTTCTTGTATTGAAAACATCCATAAACCGAAAGCAGCGATCCCATCTGCAGAACACGAACGTGATGAAAGATATTCAAACAAACACATCCATCAACACTATTTTGAGTATATAAAACATAAACAGATTCACGTCACGGAGATCAAATATATACCCCGAAGTAGATTGCTATCAACGAGAATGTCCACCTGTCAAGCAACCAACACAGTATCAGAACCGAAACATACAGCATCTTACCAATTCTCAATCCTACTTAACAGTGTGCATAAACTAAATGTCTCAAGAACTCCAGTTTTCCAGATTCAAACCAGCCTAAAAATGAACATTTTCACACAGCAAAGGAGCTTACTGAGTGTAATAGTAGTAAATCTGCCATCCACGAAACGCAAGCCGCACAATGTTGCTCGCTAAAAGGAAGCAGAAGGCGAGAATCCGAAAACCAAGTAACCAACCGGGATGGATTTGTTTTAGAGAAGGTCTCCAAGCATCATCAATGCACAGATTATCATCACTGTGTTCACTATCACCAGTGTCGTTACCATTTCGTCGCTGAGTTTTTACGGAGCTATCTTCGCACTTCCATACGACGAACAAAGAAACAATCATGGGTGTCATCACCCATACCGCACAGAGAAACACTCTCCAATTTAACCAGTAATCCAAGCTGGTGAAACCAGCTACGTTCTGGAATTTCATCCTTCTCCTTCAAATGATCCAGTAAACCAGTTGATCCGTCTGAATATCCGGATCTTCAGATCCGAAAGACTCAAAGGATCAACGCCGATTTGAGGAAACCAGATCAAATTCAGAGGAACTCAATTAGCTTAAAAATCCAGTCGATCGATTCACCTATAGAGAATTGCGATATTATAGAGTTAAAATCCGATTCGGAAGAACACGATACTTGCAGAATTTTCCAGGAATTATGCTTATATATATATACAAACGTAACTTCTTCAAAAGAAACCAGAATTTTGGATGATATACTTAATACTTACGTAATGTAAGAGTCTCGTCTTCTTCTTCTACTACAGTCTCCCTGAATTTTGAAGATGGAGAAGTCAAATCGAAACTGTTAAGCTATTATAAATCCTAGAAGCATCCGATGGCGGTGAGCCACATAAACCGAGAAGTCGGAGAAGAGAACAGGGTGGAGAGAGAGGGACAGGTGGGAACCTCATCAGTTAGTACAACACTTGACTGATACACGGCGTCGTTTCGTTTCGCGTGTTACCTTATATAGGCCTACAATTTAAAAAACAAATTAAAAAAGCTTTCTAAAATGGAAAAGTGCACGTACTTATCTATCTACAAGGCCCATAAATGTAGTTTAACTATTTATAGTTAAGCCTAAAATAAATTTAGAGATTGGATCCCGACATAATAAATTTAACGATCAGTATTGTATTTGTTTAAGATTCTTAAGAAACTAAAAATATATTAGTCAAAAGATCACTAATGGAGTAGTAGTTAACTAGTTATGTACTTATGTATAACTTCGAATGTTTGATTAAACAAAAAAAAAAAAAAAAAATGGAAAACGAAAAAAAAATNCGAAAATAGAATGAACACGAATTATGTTCTTTATCCCAAAAGAAGTTATTAAAAGATAAGAAATAAAGCAGCAAATTCGTTAATTTAACACTCATAAAAATTGACAATACAGTATCTATAATTTTTACAATTAAAGTTTATCAAATGTATGTAATAAGCTCTGTGTAAGAATAACAACTATCTTTAGTCATAATATTTCTTCTAAACAAATAATAAGGTAACATGGTATTAGAATCAGTACGTAGAATTATTGAAAAGTGATTTATTAGTGCACTAGTATGAGCCCCACATTCTTCGTACGAAAAAGAACAGTTTATCGAATGGAAAAACTAGATTGTAAAGTATCATTAATATAAACATGTTTATCTAACAGAAACAGATCAATTTTAAAACCGAGAACTTACATTCTAAACATGTATCATCTAATTAGTCATATCTTCTATTTTGATGTAAAGATATTTCAAATGGGCATGCATTTGAGTAACACACAAGGTTGAGATTAGAGGCCAGATTCGTTACTATCATCAAGTTCACCATCTTGCTTTTCATTCGTATCTTCACTCCAGTATATGGAAAAAAGTCATGTTCCCTAAATACGTCCTGCTAGGCTGCTAGCCTGCTAGAGTGCTAGTAAACAAAATTCAGTAATTTTTTTTTTTCCCTGATAGTTTGTGTGATTGTAACTGTTTGGCTGAAAATATCGAGCACTTGCGAGTTTCTTCAGATCCTATACGTTTCTTCTTTCGTGCTCCAGCCAAATTGAGGAAATACAATCCATAGTATATTGTCATATTTTCCGACTAATTTCAAGGGATGGGTGCTCTAAACTCATTTTTTGGTTTGAAAGAAAACATGAAGAAAATTGTAAAATTTATTACACCAAACATTTTTATTTTTGCAGCAAGAAGAACAACAAAGATGGAGTGGGTGATTTTCTTTTTTCTTTGGCGATTTCATAATATATGATGCTTGAAAAAGCTGTTGCGGTTTTTTTTTTTTTTTTTTTTTTTTTTTTAAATTTNTTGCAGGAATGATGAGGATTGGGATAACACTATCAGAGTTGGGTGAGAAAATATAGAGATTTATAATAAGAAAATAAAATAATAATAAATAGTTGCAATTAAAGACTTTCCTGAAAATAAAAATCTTAAAAAAAAAACTTTTAAAAATGAAAATGATATGTGTCGTTCACATAAATGTGGAATGAGTTATGTTTGATATAAATAAAGATTTGTTACGTTGTCAAAAAAAAATAAATAAAGATTTGTTATTGTGGTCATGTCATCTTTACCGCAAAATTTAAAAAGAAAACCGAGAGAGCAAGAAAAAACATTGACTAAACCATTGTATATTACATGTTCATTTCTACGATTAATAGCACAAATTTGATTTCATGAACAGCATAGTTATATAATAATCAAATTTGACTTGATTATACAGCGGTCTAAAGACGGCCATGAGCAATCATCTCCAGCAAAGCAATTTCGTTCATCATAACTTCATCGCACCCATGCATCACCATCCAGCTGTCTGTCATCGGTTCATCAAACTCCACAGTTACACCACTTCCTGACCCAGACGCTGAATCAGAGGTCGATGTTGATCCGGGCGCACAAGTCGCAGCAGATATAACTGTTAATGCTTGTGTCCCCGTTGCATCATCTAAATTCAATTTCATCACACCATCAACAATATACTTACACTCAGTCTGATCATCATTGTTCTTGTTGTCCTCAGACACCGTAACTGTTACATTTTTACCTTTACCTCTCATACTTCTTGTTGGACCTACGTTTGCGTTTGCGTTAGAGGCTACGGTCATGAGGACATCTTCGTTGTAGGTAACAGATCGAATGTAATTCTGAAGAGTGTTGCTGCCAAGTGAGAGGGTAATTTCTTCTTTTCCCTTAGTCCTCCTCGAGTGTTGTCGACGTTTAGTCGCGTTCCAATGGTTTTTGATTGTATTTTCTGTGCGTCCAGGGAGTTTTCGAGCGATCTCAGCCCATTTGTTCCCGATCTTCTTGTGGGCTTCAATTAGTATCCTATCTTCTTCTTCACTCCAGCCATCTTTCTGCAACATACAACATAAATTATATTTATAATTTTATATATATGTAAACAGTAAACACACTTATATAAATGTACCGTACACATAAATTTATATTTATACATCTATATAATTAAATTATTTATTTCTTGTACATGTTTGTTACATTGTTATATGTTATAAGAGAATCCAAGTTAATAAATTACTTTACTTTACATACAAAATGCATTAAATAAATTCAGTTGTCATATATGCATATACAAACAAAAGAACAAAGTATTCATGCATAAATAAAACCGTAAACATGTTGACAAGTGTGAAAAAAGTTTGTTTTATTCTCGTAGAAGTTTCACAATGTATCATTGATTAATCTGACCATAAAATTGATTATAATATTTTTATTTCTAAACAATTAATAATACTAATTGGGGTCATATATCAATATGTAAAAAAAAAAAATTATAATAATTTTTTAACGTTCTCATCATAAAAATGAAAAAAAAAAAAAAAAAAAAAAAAAAAAAAAAAAAATTAAACACATTCAATTGGATATTTTCTAACAATTGAATCAGACGAATATATGTGTAAATGTGTGTATTCATACATTGTAATATATATATCAGATTTATGTCTCATGGAGTAGTATACTAAAACAATGTAGGTGTGTATTTATGTAAAAGTGTATGTATGATTCTCTAACTATAAACTCACACACATAAGCATATACCATATGATTTTAAAAAATAAAAGTAATATTAAAAAAAAACCTTAATATCTGGACGGAGATGGTTATGCCACCTTTCTCTGCATTGCTTTCCAACTCGTCCTTGAAGCATCTTAGCAATCTGAGACCATTTCTTAGTCCCATGACAATCCACTAATTGCACCAATAACCTAAATATAAATAAAATCCTCAAAAAGTTACATACTTAAAATGTAAGGATATTAATCTATAAGAAAAAATATTTACCATAATTTCAAAAATGTAAAGGTTGGTTTACCTGTCTTCTTCAGAAGTCCATTGCCCTTTAATGACACTGGCTTTTTTCATGGGTTTACATCCTCTCCTCATTTGGAATCTTCTGTTCTTTTTGATCTGATCAGTTTTGATCACTATTTGATTATTTTGACGTCGATTTATAATGATATCTTCTCTTGCGTTTAAGACACCCATTGGTCTAGATGTAACGTATAGATTAGATTCCACCATGGCTAGATTGAAGGTTGACTCTATCCCAAAAATGAGACCTCGATTTTGATCATTTTCCCACATAGTATTGTCATGTGGGACATGTAAAATGTTGGGCACATCCTTAGGATCAATAGTTGGTGATGTGCTATTGGTCATATCGAAGAGATCTTGGTTGTTGGATATGCGTTGAAGATATACCTCGAAAGCTTCAGTGCATGGAGACGGAGCGATGCTCGTAAAAGTATCTTTTGAGGATATATTATGTGTGTGAGACTGCATATCAAACTGATAAGGAGCAATATTTAGATTTTGAATGTGATCAGAATTTGTGTTTGAGATTTTTGTTATTAGATTCTTGTGACAAAAATTTGGAGTAGAATTTATCATTGATGGGAGATGTGACCTATCGAGATTAATCTGAAAAGATTTACGATGTACATTTTGTACATAAGAAAAATCATCAGCAAAAGATGGATGAAAATCTTTTAGAGGGAGATTGTCATCATAGATGATGGCTGCAAGATGCGGAAAATGCATTTTAATCATTGACTCGAAATCCATATGATGATTATGTAGAAGACGAAAAATTCATGAAAAATGGAAGACAAACTAATTAGGATGAGAAAACCAATTGAGTGAAGAACATAAATATTTGAGAGAGAGCATTTAACAACACTGCAAATTAGGGAGAAGCAAAATGAAATTAAAGGTTGGAAATCAAACTAAGAAAGAAGAAAATGTTGTGAGAAGCAAAGGTAATGGTAAAATAATAAGAGTTTATAAATAGGAGCAAGTGTGAGGAGTGGTGAGTTGGCAAATGTAACTTTTGATTACTTGCTTTAAAATATATATTTTTAAAAAAAATTGGTAGTTCAAAGATGAAATGGTTATTAAAATTGTCATGTAATAATCATGAAGTCGTTATAAGGTAGTTTGTAAACTTTGTAATCTTGTGGAAAATTCTTTAGCATGTTTGAACACGTGTTGAACATGTAAACAGCATAATTTCTATCAGCCGTGTGATCCTCTTTTTAGTGTTTGTAATGTTAATCTAATGGTTCAAACAATGTATAGGGTCCACAATTTTTTTTCTAAAAACTGAATAGGTCCCACAAGGTTTAATTCTATAACATTGACCAAGAAGTCAAAGATGGTTAAGAAAAAAAGTTAGAAACTATTTTTTTAGGAATAAATACAAAATAATTTTAAAAATATTTGTTCAAAAGGAAGCTTTTATATATACTTATAAATTTAAAGTTACTCTAGCATTGAAACTTCCAGCATGTAAAGACAAATTAGAAGCCAAATGACAAATATTTGAATAGGAAATTTCAATTTTGTAACTGAATAGTTAATGCTAAATACCATAACAATAATGATGGTAGGATTTGAACCATTAATGATATTTATACTAAAAACAGACAGGCTATCAACTTGCAGCTTTAATACTTTAATATATGATTCTTAGTCCCGTCAAACTATCTTACATTTTTTTTTCAATTTATTTAACCTCTTTTACATCATAATGAATTATAAATTTGCAGAATAAATACTTTACAAGTGAAATAAAAAATATTGATCTCAACAAAGGAATCAAACTGGAAAGTACTTGTGGCGTGTGGCATACTGGCATGGCTTGAGGTTAGAATTTGGTGGGCCTTTGCATGATATCCACTTGTACTAAAGAGGCCTTAGATCCAGCGTAAAACCTGGCCGAAAAACGGCATGTTTGTTACTTTTCCTTCTCTTAGCCAAGGAAAACATCACGCAGTCCACAGGTTTTTCGAACCCTCTATATCGATAGGAAGGTATTAAAAAGTTTGGGCACTTTTATAATAAGCTTCACCTTATGGGGGTCATCCGTACTATTTATTTAAAAGGGTAGAATTTGCAGTACGTAATTTTATTTGGATTCTTTTAAAATATTTAAAAGGAAGTTTAGGACTAAAATATGGGTACCATAGTCGAATTTAAACTATTTGGCTAATTTTTTAGACAAGGTAAACCGACTTACCCGACCAACAAAAATTAGTGCGCCGAGTTTCTTTTCTTTTATTCAAGAAAGAGACTGGGTACAAAAACACAATAGATACCAATAGGGCTCCATCAGATTACTGCATTGCTTACGCATAAATTTTCTATGAATCATATTTATCGTAAATCATATTTGCTTCCGGTTTTCAACATTTTCTATATATTTTCTATAAATACTTTTCGAGGACATCTCATAAAATTGGAACGATATAGAAAATAAAACATAATAACGACATATGACTTTTGAGTCTTGGAAGTCTATGAAATATTTGAACAGAAACAAGTAATTCATTGATTGACAAACACATATAAAAGAAAAACCAGTAATTCATGAAAGATGAAGTAACTTTTTTTTTTATCTGTATAATTATGTTTTAGAAACTTAGTAGGCTGATATATTATTAATTTAAAACTTTAAAGTTTCACATTGCTTGATCAGAATTTTTTGTCAATACTTTTTAATATGTAACTATTATTACAATTAAAAATTCTTTTCCGGAATTAGATTAATTAAAGATTTAAGATGGGTCCGATGCGAAAAAACCAAACGGCCACAAGTTGGAACATGTGGTTGTACTTGATTTACATGCAACATGTTATTGGATACTCGCCGACCTTATCAATAAACACACTTTCTTATCTCACATAACATTATGTGGCACAAATGACAAGTCTACAGTGTATATAAATTTCGCCTCTCGGCCAAATACTATACAATCCACGAGAGCTCCCGATCAAGACGACGATGATTCGAGACTCGTACACAAGCTGTACTATGTTTCAACATGTGTAGTAAACTTTAAAACTTAAATTCTCTTATATACCGCGAAACTCAACATGATTGGACCAAACCAAGACTACTTTTTTAAAACCAGCCGTGAGCCGTCAATTGGTTCAATTTCTCAAACCAGCTTCTCGGGGCTCGGTTTAGCTCAAGATCATATAAGTTGATTGTCAAACTTCGGTTATCATTATCACTTATAAACACACCTTAAAACATACCAACTTTCTGGCTGCCAAAAAAAAAACAAATAAACTTGTAAGATTCAAAGAAAAAAACACACTTAATTACTTGTGTTTTTTTTGTTAATTAATAAAAATTAGTTGATGGGATCACATATTCACATGCGAGTGTTTCTTCATCTCTTAAGGTCCCCACACACATCTAATTGGTGATCCTTGGCTTGTCACTCTTATAGCCACTCATATAAATGAAACTTAAGCTACTTGACACTGTCACTAAACTCCATAAGCTTTGCTTTTGCCCTTTCTAGACATTTGCTAATTGTGAAGGTGAGAGAAGCCACGTTTCCAGATTCTGCTTCTTTAAAGATTCCTCTTCTTCACGCGCCTCCTTGCGCGTATCCACCACCATCTACAGCTTTTCATAATGGATAAAAAACTAATTTTATTTCATTTCATCTTTGATCCAAAAAAGAAAACAAAACGAAACAAGAAGACATAAATTCTTGGTAAAAAATGAACATCTTACCGAATTACTTTTTTTTTCCTCACACTGTTTATATATATATAAGTATATCTAGCTAATATATCTCAGGTTAAAGTCTAGATTAATTATCATAAATTGTGGAATGCTAAGTATTCTTGCCATTTAAAATATTTGCAGGACAACTATAACTGAAATACAATAAAAGTACTCGATCATTCAAAATGAGTCGTTCAACTATAAACCACAATAATTTGGTTAGATTGTTTTTACAATTGATATCGAATCGTAGAAATAGGGTCTAATAAAACAATTATCAGTTATGTACTTATGGTATTCCACACTTACTTTTTTTTTGTCGTGCACCGGAAAACAATTGTCTCCCAGTAATAATATATGACGAAAGAAAAGTAAAACACTATATGCATACTCTTCTTGGTACCCAAGCTCATCCATCTCAGGTGAAATATATTTTTGGTAATTTGTATGATCCCTTATATATTAAAAGAGAAGTATCTTTAAAAAATATTCCTTGTAACCTTATCCCACGTATTATTAACAACTTTGCCATGCTGATGTGTCATCACCAAAATCATTTCAAAAAAAATATAAAAAAAATATCACTTACTAGAATATTTACATACAATGCCATTGTTACACTATTTTTTATTTGGTTACAACTTACAAATATGAAAGATTTGCATGTATCTTCCACTAAACAACATAAACAATATATAAAATAATTATTATAAAATATTTTAAAAATTGAATATTGATATAGATATTTTGAAATTAATTATAGAATTTATTTTCCAATATATAAGATTTGTTAACATATTCATTTTTTATATTAATATATAACCAATTGATAATATACTTTCACTTAAAACATATATTATGTAAAAATTATCTATTATAAAATATTTTAAAAATCGAATACTGATATAAATAATTCAAAATTATTGATACAATTTTTTTATATATTTTCTTTTCTTCAATATACTGGATTTCTAAACATATATATATATATATATATATATATAAATGAATATATAATCAGTTTAATTGTAAACATGTTTTTCTTATATTTAATTTAATACAAAATTAAAAATTAATTTTACTGTTTAAAAAAATAATTATTGAATTTTTTTGAGATTTTCTAATTATATGATGATATCGCCAATAAATAAAGTGTTTTATATGAATTTTTTTTTAATTATGAGTAGATTCAAATAAATATTATTTTCCCATATTAATAATAAATTAACCTATAAATTGGCCATAAATTATCATGTTTTTGAGTAATGATTTCATTTAATACATATTGAACTTAACATATTTACTGTTACCAAATTTAAATCTATTTCACATAATATTTATTTTGTTTCTAGAAAAATAAGAAAAAAAATCATATCATATTTAACTGTAATGATTAAAAATAATATATACAATTTTACTAATTTTTTAAAATAATAACAATTTAAAACGTATGATTAATATTATGGGTTTTTAATGTGATATTATGTGCTTTTAATTGAAATTAATTAAGAATAAATTATGAAAAATAAGTAAAAAAATACCAATAGTTTTAATAAAAAAAACTAATAAATATTTCATCATCACGTAGTTAATTTTAAAAAAAAAAAATAACTTATTTGTGTAGAGAGTTGACAAAACCGTCGTTCTCACTTAATTAAGTCCCAACCACACAAAAATGGGTTTAAGAGTACTTAAACTTTTGGATGATACGCCAAATTAATTGCCCTTTCAAATATAGAAACTCATTAAGTATGCTTTTGAATTTATTAAAATGGTGTAATCAAGTCAATAAATCTTTTATCTTTAAATCTTGGGTTAGTTATACAGTCGAATACCATAGATTTGCAACAATGACGGACCCAAAATTGTGGTTACAAAAAAAATAAAATGAAACTACCAACACTTTTTTCATTTTTTTAACTTAAATAATTCTAACGAAAGTTTTAAAACTAATTAATTAAAAAAATCAAATCAAACAATGTTCAGCGAAAACAAATAAATTAAACAAATAATTCTATCAATTTAAACAGTTCAATAAAAGATTAAAACGCAATTCCTATCATCCTCTTCCTCGGACTCGATTCCGCGATCACACTTTTCCTTTATCTGCATCACATGGCAAAAAGAGATGCGTGAATATTTCAAATACCCAGTGAGACTATCATCCCGTCTACATGTCATTTACGTAATTTCTAGACAATTTTAAGTCTTTTAAATATTTTTCACACTTATTAAATATTTTCAATAATTTAATTACTCCAGAATAATTATTAAATTAAACTCAAATTTTAAATAATAATATTAATTAATCATTAAATCTGAAATAATTAATTAAACAAATTAACTCCATCAACTAAATTAAACCAACCAATTTCAAATTCTAATTGAATTAAATTAAACCGATCGTTAACCGGCTTGTATCGACCTACACCCACTTGGTGGAGATCGACACCTGTTCGATAGGTCGATACCAAGTGCGATTCAACAGCACCAGAACACACAAACATGATATAATCATCACCAAACACGATTAAACTCATATATCATCACGAAAATCATCACATAACTCAAGAACAATAACAAAAACTCATCAATCAACAATTTCAAAAATCCAGATCTAGAATCAAGGACTTACAGTCACATACTCACCTTGTTTTGAATTGAAAAAGATGAAAGAGATGAAGAACAGCAAGAAAACAGCCTCAAATCAGCCCAAAAACTTCACAAATCTCACCAAGAGCTCTCAATTTTCTTTTCTTCTTTGTTCTTCTCGAAAAACGAGCTTTAAAGTGGCTGTTCGACTTTTATGAAGCGAAATAAGAGTTTCCACCCTAAACCAGACCGAAACCAAATCACTCGAATCAAACCGAATTTCGCGATTCGGACCTGTGTCAATCGACACTACCAAAAAATATTTTCGATTCTTTGGTTTACGGATGTTACAAAAATTGTTGTCACCAGAGTCAGAAAAACATCCATAGTGAGGATATCTCAATGAATATCTCATTAATATAACAATGAAAAAATAAATAAAAGTGGAAGAGAGAAGCCAAAAACAAATTATTTTGAGATACCCATGAGAACCCTTCATAATACATACTTGACTTATTTTTATGGTTAATTTTTAAACAAAACTTAAAAAATTCATGATATAACTAAATTATAGTATTAAATTAGCAATTATTTATTTCTTTTTTAAGAATTCCAAAGAAATTTTCACCAATGGAGATGCTCTAATACACATTTTTTAGTTATTAATTGTCTTGAATATCGAACATGGGGTATATAGTAAAGATCAAAATACTAAAATTTATCAGTTATGATACTAATTCATTCAATGTTTTCATACAATTATATAAGATAGAAGTATTTTGTTTTGATCACATAAATAGGCTTATTCTTTTTTTTTTTTAAGATAAGATATCAGGTTTCCCAAAATTGAATATAAACTGGAGTCTGGAACATTAAATTTTTAGTGGAAATTGAATAAAGGTTATAAAAATAGAAAATCATATATATGATTAGTTCTCCGGCTACTACCCATAAAAGCTGTTTTTACAGATATCAGTGACAACAATTACTGCCAACATTTTCTACCTCTTCAAATCGTTCTAGATCTCTAAAAATCAATAGCTCAACAACGTTAGTGGTTGCAGGTGAAAATTTTTAATACAAAATAAATACAAAATACAAATTTATTTAGAATTAGGATATATATAATAATCTTTATAAAAGTAAGATTTTGATATTATATTAGAAAATAAATATATAAATTTGATATTTTTAGTTAATATTCATTAAAGACGTATTACAAATTTATATTTATAAGTCCTCCAAACCAAAATTATTTTGATAAATATTCTCTTCATACTAATACATATATATCTAACAACTAAAATTCTCTTAATATTAAATTTAGTTTCCACATAAAAATAATAATTTCTTAATAGAAAACCACAACTTTCATCCAAATTACAGAAATTAAAAAGTAAACATAACTATTATACACATATTATTTTTATAATTACTTATTATTAATTATGTTAAACTAATAATTTTATAAATTTTCATAATATTATAGTTTTGGTGTTTTATAGTTATATAATGTGTTTATATTGTAAAATTGTTATTTAAGCTTGCACCTAAAAATTAACAAATCATAAATATTCCACAAATACATTCGTTTTGATATGTCAGTCGTGTAAATCGCTTAATAATGTTTTTAACCACAATCCTGCTTCAGCAAACATTCACAATTGCAACTATAACGTTTATATACCAGAATCTAAGATTGTATTTGCACTTCACATAACTATTTCGATGGAAAACTATCAAAAAATATTTCGTAACTTAAAAACCTATATTATTATGTTTTTTAATGTTGGATTTGAAACAATTGATGACTACGTAATAATATGGACATTTGCCAACCAAGTTGTCTTGGTATAGTGATGAGCTCCAGCTGGAGTGTCCACCCTGGGTTCGAGCCTTGGCCACAACAGATTTAACCTCTCTTCCGTTGGGGTGCTGGAGCCTTTGAGCAAAGCTCGAGGGGATAGACAGTTCCTGTTCGGGTTCGATCCTCGGAATCCAGATACAGCTGGACAAAGCTCGGACCATCGGTCCAGGCCCCAGGATTGGTCGATGACTGTTCGGTCGGCTCCTCAAGATCCGGATACCAGAGTTATCAAAAACAAAAAAAATATGGACATTTGTCAAAATAAAATAAAATAATACACAGCATATATATAGCGCCGGGCTTTGGACCAGACTGGACACTGGAATTGTATTTAATTATATATGGGTTTCAGGCTGGACCAAACAAACTTGATTGACATGTCTATGTTATGTATTGGTTATGTCAATGTCCATCTAATCAATACCTCTTTTAATCTAGATAAACTGATAAACACATGTTATCGTGCATAAGAAAGAACATGGATCGATGTTGTAACAAAAGCAAGTATTTCCTAATTGAAGGAGAAGTGTAAAGGGTCTTTCTCTTAATTAGTTTTGATGTTGGTGTTACTATTAAGTTAGGAATTAGTCACTTCTCACTTTTAAAACAAGTGGATTTTAATTTGGTTAAGGTTTAGTGTGAGTTAACTTTTAGAGGGTCAAGATCTTCGTGTGTCTCCATCTTTGTACTTTCTTTGTCCTGTTCTTATAATTTGTTTACTAGGTTCAGTTACCTATAATTAATTAAGTTAATTAGCCTCACTATTTAGTAAAGGTTCTACTAATTTACTTTTATTGATATCTTTATGAGAGATACTCTACAAAAGCATATAACAATCATAGTACATAGCGAATTTCTTCTACCAATTACCCCATTAAATCTTAGTTTTGTTTTTTTTGTCAACGATGATTCGAATGTATGGACGATTTTGATGTTGACTAGTCAAACGACAGGGAGTCTTATATTGAAAACTTAGAGCGTACGTCAAGACTTTGTGCGTGGTGTCGACAAGAATAGTTGAGATACAAAAGTATATAATGGAACGGCAATGTAAATGAATAAAAATGAAATTCTTGATTCAATTCCTATTAGTGTTCTTAATCATTTGAATTCTTATTCTTTTTATATCTTTTTAATAAACCATTTGAATATTTTGAAGTCAAAATCGAGACTAATGTACAGAGACCTACATATAAAAATATGAATTTGACAGTAAAAAGTAGGTCTAGTTGATGTGAAATGATGTCCCATGCTCGCGCAATATAGCGATACCAAAATACAATAGTTACATGGTTGAATGATTGTCTTATTGTCTTAGCAAGTGATTTCATGTCGAAACGATTCCAAACTGATATACGAAGTATTATAATTGCTAAGTGAATTCTGTAGTGTCCAAAAAGAGCGTTTAATATACATCAGCTGCGCATACACCACGAGGAAGATGGCAACTGAATCGTCATCACTTGTGGATTGACTTCATTTTGAATTCTAATAAACTCGATGTCTTTGATTTCAGTTTGAAATGGAATGTAAGCTTAGCGTTCGATATTTATCCATGGTTAAATAGAAAGCACCATGATTCGGTACGGAAATAATAGATCAACAAAGCATATATGTATGTGAATATAGCAAGTGTCTGTGTATGTTATATGTGCAAAGACTCTTTAATATTCGTTAACATATATTACATACACATGACATGGATGCATGAAACTATGTTATCATGAATGGTTAGGTCGTGAAGGTATTATATATAGTCATGTGTTATATTATTTACGATTAAAAAAACCCTAATTTGATGATTAATCAACACTCTAAGTTTATGGTAAAACACAATTAATTAAGACTTAGATTGATTAAGGTTGCTAATCACGCGGTGAAATAAATCTCTATAAAAGCAGTAGCTCACCTTCCACAACCCTCAATATCAACTCACCACCCTTCTGTCTTACTCTCTCATCACTCCTTCTTTTATATTCCTCTCTCTATATAAAAATATATAACTCGATCGTATATAAAATCAGTAAATAAACATTAAGAAAAATGGAGAAAAGAGGAGCAAGTAGTGGAGGAGAGGCAGAAGTGAGAAAAGGACCATGGACGATGGAGGAAGATCTGATTCTTATCAACTATATCGCCAACCACGGCGATGGCGTTTGGAACTCTCTCGCCAAATCTGCAGGTTCTTTATGTATCAAATTAATCATACGAACATATTATTGCTCATACGTTGTATATTAATGAAGTAGCTAGGGCTTCGTCGTCATGACATGCAAAAGTAGATATCATACTACAAACAAATGATTTATCTTGCGTTCGTTTCTTGTACAATAATACATAAATTTTATTCTTCTTAATCTATAACTTCTATTGTTTTTTTCTTTCTTTTTTTTTGAGAAAGGGTGAAAAACATAGAAATTCCGTATAAGTATTCTATCCTTTCTGTTAAAGAATTCCGTTATATATACATATATTTTTAATTCCGTTTATATTCGTTCGTTGTTATAGAACTGATCTAAATCTGAAGATGTTTTGATGTGTATTGTGATGGTTTTACAAGAAATACAATTATATAAATATTTAAAATATAACTATAACGATGTTGTGATAAGCATGCGTATAATATACATATATGTATATGTGCTAGATATAATTGTTTATATAACGTATAGGTCTAAAACGCACCGGGAAAAGTTGCCGGCTACGGTGGCTGAACTATCTCCGCCCCGACGTACGACGGGGAAATATCACGCCGGAGGAGCAACTTATCATCATGGAACTTCATGCTAAGTGGGGAAACAGGTTAGTTTTACTTTACGACAAATAAATGAATATAAACACATATATATAAATAAATAAATAAATAAATAAACACTACGTGTAACGAAAGAACAGATGCAAAATCTTCGAACTTCAATATCGTTTTAATACTCTTGAAGTTTACACCTCACGTAGATCTCTGAAAAGACAATAAAGCAACACATTTTTCCTTTGTGATAACCTTTGATCGAAGTTTGTTCTAGCTGTCTTCTGAGTTTTGTGCACGTGTCGGAAATTTCTATCCACTAACATTAAACCTTGTGCTTTTTATCAAAACCACATGAAAACCTCGTGCCAAATTCTTAGAAACTCGTGGTACACTTTTCCAGAATTTTTTTTAAAGTTTCATACGGAATATACAAGTGTCTCGAATTTATTCAAGCGATTTACTTCCCACGTTTCTGAAAGACTTACGCGGCTTTATTATTTTCCTGTCTGTTTGTTTTATCCGATTTCTATTTTTATTTGTTTTATATGTAAAGAGCTGAAAATATGGCCCAAAGTTACAAGGTACATGATTCAGTATAGTCAATAATAATTTTTTTTAAGTATGTGCGATCTAGTTATCATTTTATATGTAATTTGCTCCTTTTGGGTACACTAATTACGGTAGGGGTATTATATTAGGTATGGGGTCAAGATTATATCAGCCAAATAATATCCAGTTTTACAAAAATCATCACTTTAATTAGTCTTTTTGTTGGTGTTAAATTAGTTTCAATTTTTTTTTTTTTCAGCAATTTCAGTTTTCTTATATCCCAACAATTTACTTCATTGATATCAGGCGTTCACTATATCATTAAATTACACTTTATAAACCCTTTTTAACAAACAAACAAAAAAGTTGCGCTTTTTAAAAAAAAGGATAAACGATAAATTAACTTAATAAGGCTTATTAGCACACAAAAATATATCTAGAAAGATGAAAAAATCCAAACATAGTACATGTAATAATAGTACAAAAGTCGAAAAAAAATCTCGTGACGAAAAGGAAAAGCATAATTGAAATAGACGCAAACCTTAATGTTTTGGCTTTATCTAGACGTACTTGGTCCGATGCAGTCACGGATTAGATCTCCAACCCCACAACAATCATTACTTCACCCAAATAACTAAAAGGCAGTTAATTTTTTTTTTATAACTAAATAATGATGTTATTAGTCAACTGACTCTTAATTATAATGATCAGGTGGTCGAAAATCGCCAAGCACCTTCCGGGAAGAACTGACAACGAAATCAAAAACTTCTGGAGGACAAGAATCCAAAAATATATAAAGCAAAGCGATGTAACAGCAACTACGACATCATCCGTTGGATCTCACCATAGCTCAGAAGTCAACGATCAAGCTGCAAGCACGTCGAGCCATAATGTCTTTTGTACACAAGATCAAGCGATGGAGACTTATTCCCCCACAACAACGTCGTATCAACATACCAATATGGAATTCAACTATGGTAACAACTATTCAACGGCGCCGGCGACAACAACCACGGATTATCCGGTACCTATGAACGTTGATGATCAAACCGGTGAAAACTATTGGGGCATGGATGATATTTGGTCATCAATGCATTTACTCAATGGTAACTGACTAAATCAATCACTGCCTCTCGATCGTCCGGGAACAAAATATGGAATATTACTTTGAGAATTGTGATTTTAGGAGTATTATGATTAGTACGGGACATGTATATGGTTTTTGCCTCGTTGTTTAGAGGTTTGGGGATACAAAACTTATATATATAATATTAATTATCTAAATCCTTGATATATATTTTGAACTTTATTGCACCCCGTTAGATGTTATGCATAAATAAAACTAAAAGGGGTCATTTTATTTTTCGGATATATGTTTGTACGTAGTAGCAAAATAATTTGTCTTGTGGGAATGCTCTCGTGTCATGTATATATGAGAACGCTGTTAACATATGATCAATTTGTTTTAGATGTAATGTTTGTTTTATTATTCCCACTATTCCATAGGGACAGATCTCTTGAAGATTTTCACACATACTATTATTCAACCATTGAAAATATCTGATCGTATATATACTTATATAACCCATATGTTATATTTAAATATTGTTTAGCTACACCAAATTATTAAAATTATGTAGAAGGAGTTTGGAAGCATATGTAATTGCTGGAGAAAAAATGAAACACAACATCCATTTCATGAAACCGGACGTACAACATGACCAATCTTCATATAACAGAAAGCGTAATTGATTTCCGTTAATCATAAAAGTAATGGATGTATATATTCGTAATATAAATCTATGTGACACAAGAATGTTTTTTTTTTTTTTTTTTTTTTTTTTTTTTTTTAAAAANGACACTAGATTCAGTGCAAATGATTGCGCTAATTGCCGTAAATGTGTCTTTCTTAAAAAAATATTAAAAGGAATTTTTTTGTTCTAGTTCCCAAAATAATATACTGATAATACAAGCTTATATCCGCATATTTAACGTACTATATTACTCAGTCGATACAACTATCCATTAACCAAGTGTTAACTGTAACCACATTTGAATCTATAGTTAACATAATCATACAATTTATTTACAATTTGTTTTATGTAATGTAAAACAGAGCTAGATATAGAAAAAGGAAACGAGGAGAGAATTAGAACAAAGCAATTGCTTTAGGCGTATGGCGAATGAAATTCAAGTGCACCTTGATTGTTATATATATATATATATGAACACACATACACATGAGTTAGGCGTGTGTGTGTATACATACACATGTGGATCGATGTGTGTACATATCACATGACGTACTCATCATGAAATATACATAACCTAATTTTTCCAATTGCAACAAGACACGTGTCACATGACAACTAAAAATAGATAACTTTCGGTACAGTAGTATTTGCCTTTATTCAACCATTTTTATCCATTTTTGGGCATCGCCATTCAACATGTAGAACCCGACGCGAGCCTAACTTCTTTAACCAAAACCACAACCTTTAAGACGAAGATATCGACATTTTAAAATTAAAAAAACAATTTATATAATGATTCATTTTCATTGATCTCTCTATTCATACTTCAAACTAGGCCTGGGACTTCGGGTATTCGGATCGGGTATGGATAGGTTTCATTCGGATACGAGTATTTCGGGTAGCTGAAATTTATACCACATTTGGGTATCGCTTGTTTATCGGGTAGGTTTCGGGTAATCCACGAGTAACTAACGGGTAACCCATTATACCCAAAATTTACTCATCAAACAACCAAAACTTTACCCAAAAGCCTAAAAAAATATATCTGAAAATCCAAAAATATATTCAAAATCTCGAAAAATATTCACAAAAACCTCCAAAATATCTGAAAATCCGAAAAAAATAAATTAGAAAAATAAAAAAATGTAATATATTCGAAAACTTATAGAAATATTAAAAAAATAAGAAATATTACCTATAATTCGGGTAATTCGGGTAACCCATTCGGGTATCGGTTTGGTTCGGGTATTACCCGATACCCACATGTATTCAAATATTTTATCCATCAGATAAATTGACTTATATCCGGTCGGTTTGGTTCCAGATATTTTTGGGTATTTCGGATACGGATATTCGGGTATGGATAAATAATCCCAGACGTACTTCAAACCATAAAATAATTACACTTTAAAAATAAACAAACATGGGATGAACAATAAGATTCATTGAGCTAGCAACGTAAAGACCGATTGTATAGATTAATATGATACTCCCTCTCCCTCTGTTGCATAATATAAGATGTTTTGACATAATGTATCTGTAATTATATGGATGTATCTGGACTCAAAATATATCCAGATACATCTATATAATTGCAGATATATATATATATTTTTATAACCGTGGGGATCCGGCGACCGAGGTCAACCGACTAATCCCACGAGGCACACGGCAGTCCACGTATTCTTGCGATTTAACGCTAGCCCGGGTGGCCAAGGAGACTCGAACCCAGGAATCTCCCACTTGGGAGTTACCACTGGACCAAGGTCACCTTGGTTAATTGCAGATATATTATACCAAAAACATCTTATATTTAGGAACGGAGAGAGTAATAAAGACAATAGAAGTCGACTATTTGCATATATGTTTGTAAATAATATATAGATATACTTTATCAAATAAAAAAAAAATATATAGATATGTTTATCTGTAGATTAATTATCTGTATAAATCGGGTAGAATAATTGGAAAATGGGACAATAAGTTAGGTTGGGAAGTGCGAGCACTATAGCAAGACGGCAAAGGCAATAAAGCTTTACCAAACTTTTTAACTTTAGTATTTAGCCAACGACACACTTTGTCCGAATGAAGCATGTGTAATGGATAAATCCAAGCTCCACTTCCTCCTCTCTATGCATTGGCTAGAATAGGAATAATTAATATTTCAAAAAAAAATTACGATATTTAAAGAAATTCATTATATTATCTGAAATTTGATATTGATATGTGAAGTTTAAAAATATATATTAGCGAGCATATAAAACTACAAATACTAATTTATAACGTCTTCGTTTTATTCGGGGTAAAATAGTATGTGTTTTGTTTTATATTAAAAACGGAACGGATTCAAAAAATAGTGCATCGTAGCAATTAACGAACCAATGAATTATCTTATTTGTACTGTTCGTTACGTCGTCAGTACTGTCATTCAAAGTCCACATATTATGTGTTAAATTTATAATCAGAAAAAATACAAGTGAGAGACATATGTTTAAGGCTTTAAGCGATTAGCCGATTACTTGCTCAAACTAAAAAAAGAAAATTATTAACGATTCAAGTTTTGAAATTAAACTACACAATCTATACGAATTTATGCATATAACCTGAAGTCCTTTTAACCTCAATAGTCAAAGTACGTAACGAATGTAGTAGGCCATGTCATCGATATATATTTTGCCATGTCATCGATATATATTTCATATACCATAATATGTGCCTTATAGTTTTTGATGTAAATTTTAACCTGAATTCTTAAATTAATTTTTTTTTCTGCTCATTCATCTTGCATATACGTACGTATCTCAGATATACATCGATCTCAAATAAGTCTCAAAACTAATTGACACTATCCAGTTTACATGCTACACTATATTTCTTACTCCATAAGATAATGAGACTCTCTCATTATGCTTATAATGGATATGGAATAGGGCCACATGTTTATTAATTTTATTAGGCACGTGTTTATCATGTGGGAATTGTCGACTTCCCATGTGAATTAAAAAGGAAAATCACATGGAGGGTCGGTCACAAACATACAAGTAGTTTATAATTTACAAATGAAAAAACGTGGAAGAATTGAGTTTTTAATCTTCTCTTCTTTTTTTTTTTCTTTTTTTTTTTTTTTTTTTTTTTTTTAAA